>JAKUCV010002242.1:0-17581 GCA_028386065.3 Turnera subulata | reverse complement strand
CTGCTTGCTGTTTATATCTCTATGGATTGATGCTTGTAGTAATAATGTTCCCGTACCGGGACTAGTACGGTTGATGTATTATGTACTTTTAATGTATTTAAATCCGTTGGTTGTGTTATTTACCGCTGTGGTTGTTGTAATAGTATGTGGTCCCACGTGTTTACTGTGTATAACGGTAAATACGGATCGGGGCGTTTCACACCGGCTGTGAAGCGAAGGCGGCGGTCGAAGGCAGAGGCCACTGGGCGAGGCGGCGCGGTGTTGGGCTGGCCTCGATGGACGCGAGCAGAGCAGGGCGGCGGCTCGCCATGGCGACGGAGGGAGGAAGAGATAAGGAAGGGTTGAGGCGGCGGCAGAGGGAAGGAGGAAGAAGAAGAAGAGAAAGAAGAGCGGTTGCAGGAGAGGTGTGGGGGATCGGGTGGAGGGGAAGGAAAAAAAAATAAATAAAGGAAAGGAGGAAAAGAAAGTGACAAAAGGAAAAAGCAAGGAAAGGATGAAAAGAAGGAGGAGGGGCCGGCAGTTCACGGGGTGGAGGCGGCTGGAAGAAAATGGAGAATAAAAGAAAAGAAAGGAGAAAAGAAAGGAAGGGAAGGAAAAGAAAGAAAAGAGAGAAGAGAAGTGGGGCCCACGCGGTTGGGGAAAAAACGGGAGAGAGGAAGAAACGTAGCCGGGAAAGAGGAAGAGAAAGGAGAGAGGAGGAAGAAGAGTGGCTCAGGCAAGCCACATATGGCCGGTCCGGATTCTCGCGTCGGAATCTCGTAGACGCAGGGATACTCCCGTCTTTCCGACAAATCCCGTCCCGAGTCCAAAAATATAACTTGGGCTCGGAAAATCCGATTAATTCTCCCGAGCGTCGACCAACTCTCGGAACTGAAAACCGAGGCTCGGTTAGTTAGGAAGACACTCCCGAGCGCGGGAAAATCCTCGGTTTCGAAAAACGACTCTCGATTTACCCTGAATTAATTACCCGAGATTAATTCAACAGTAAATCACAGTAAAACGACTTCTACAGTCCCGGTAAAAATCCAAATTTTACCCGGGCTGTTACATTTAATATATTTTTTTAAACATTATAGTAATTATAATTCGTCAATTTTCTATTTATAGATCTTTCCTATCCAAAGTGTCATGCTTCATTTGGACATCTTTTTATAATTTAAAAATATTATTAAGTGTGAAGATGAGAATCTATATACATATATATATATATATATCGAATATATAGATTATTTAAGTGTCATGTGACAAATTGCCTCCGTGTAATTTTGTCAAAAAATAAAGCAATCAATATATTTTTTAATTTTTATTGTAAATAAAATACTATTTAAATATTCTTACATGTAATGAATTTAATCAAAACAAAATTTAACATTCTAAACTTAGTCTTAATTTATTTGTTTGTGAATGCCAAAAGGTATGTACCATTAAGATTCATTTGATTGATTGATTTTTGAAGTTTGACATTTTGTGTTTTGTTCATATTTTCTTTGTTAAGCCATCACAATGATTCAAATTCTATGATTTTCTCATGTAGTAAAACATTTTGTACATAATTTTGAACACTTATGTGAACATTGCGAAAATTTACCCGAGCTGTTATAAGGGTGTATTATAAGTGATTATAAGGAGAGGGAGGTAGTACAATTAAACAGAAAAGTTAGTCCAGTAATAATATTAAAAGAATCCATAAGCAGTTCAAAAAGGTAAACTCCTTGGGAGATTTATTGAGTACGTCCTTCATATCTCATGTTGCTTACCATTTTGCTGTATTAGGTATTCTTTACACCTGAAGGAAAGGGATTTGTGTCTCAGTTAGAACTTTGGCAAACCTCCCAAAATGTGCATTTGTGCACATGTGCGAGTATGCTGGGGAGATATTAACCACTAAAGAGTTCTTCCAGAGAAAAAAAGAAACTTGTTTCTCCAGCTCCATTGGTTGTTTATTGGTCTTCAAAAAGTCTAAAGGATGAAGAAGCTTTATGTTTGGATGCTACATTTCATGGAAATGTTGCAAGATTCATCAATCATCGCTAAATCTGCTTCTCTTGCAGACAGACACAAGTTCCATTAGAGAATTTCGTTTCTGCTCTTATTTTCTCTTACTTCTTTCTTGGGTTGCATATTTACTTATTACTGCATTGCTTCTTGTTCATTTATACTTAGATCAGTAATTGATAATTTTAGTTCTTTTCTTTTGAGGTTCCCTTGATCCAGCATCCAAAATTTCTCTGTAGTAATTTTGATCCCATATAGAGACTCCAGATGATCACTATTGTCATGTATGTTTTTATTCTTTATTTTGCCTCCCTTATTTGGTGGTTGATGATCCTGGATTATATCTAACAGCAAGGATTCTCGCTTGAAATTGACTTTTATGCAGCTTGCATTTTTCACCACAAGAGAGGTGAATGCACTGGAGGAACATTATCGTGATAATGTTTAGATGTTCTGCTTTTATTTTCTGAATAACATACTGACATTACTTTCTATTGGAGATGGCTGCCATAACATGCTCACATTACTTTCTATCAAAAAGGAAGTCATAATCTTTCTCTGATAATGTGATTACCAGGTTTCATGTGAGACTGTGAAATCGTATGGATGGAAATAAACACAGGAAAAGCTTCTCTTTGATAATGTACACTGGTGTATATTGTAGGCTTATCAATAGATTGTAGAGTTGAACTGCAAACTTCCTCACCGACCGTCCTTTGGTGGGTAATCTGTAAGCCACGCTAATTACGATTCTCCATCTCCGTCTTTGGTACTTATCCCTTCAATCCGCGATAGCAAAAACACTATCTTATGCTTCCAAATCAACGTTAGTAAATAAGATGAAGCCATTGCTGTATCAACTCTGCTTTGGTCTCTTAAGTTGTTGGCCTTCAGTCCCCATCTCAGGATCATTACTGCTGCTTCTTTTACTGCTATTACCAAAACTTTCACCGTCCATCTCATCATATATGATGCAAACACCACACCTTTTCACTTTGGAGTATTTTGCAGGATCCTTGAATTCAAAGCACACCTCCTCCCCTCGAAATTTGTTGAAAAACTCTTGGAATTTGTTAGTGTACCACAGTACCAGGTGATCTAGCTTAAGTGCGTCTGCATAATGAGTACAAGTCGAGAGATCAGAGTATCCTACTTCTTCCAATGTTTCCAGCTCATTTCCAGCATCATTTTCAGTATCACCCTTGGCATTTTCAAAACCACAGAAAAGTGTTAGACCTGAAAACTTTCTTCTTTTAGGTTCTTCCCCTGACAACACTGCACAGAAAAAAATTCTACTGAAACCACCGCAGTTAGATGGCAGCTTCATGGTCACCAAAGGTCCCTCACTTTGGCAGTGAAACCATTGTGGAATTTCATTTCCTGGCAAGATAGTTGCAGCTGAGGACACTTGATTGATCTGAGTTTGAAGAAAAAGAAAGAGAAACAGAATTGAGAATTGTCGATTTAAATAAATACCTTAGAGTGATAATGGGAGTTGGAGAGTATACTATATATAGAGAACCTCAAAATTCGACAGCATATCTGTTATGATCATGGTGCGTGTCTGCTGGTCCAATTTGATGCAGTTTGCGAAATTTATGCTACTAAGGTTGCTTGACCTGCTGTTGTTTAAATAAGTTTTCAGTGAATCACAGTTATTTGCCCTCAAAGTTTCTAGAGATGGTGGCAGCTTGGGAAGGAATCGAAGACGCTTGCAAGAGCTTATGTTGAGAATTTTCACTTTAGGAAGTTGGATGATACTCTCTGGTAATGTCTCCAAGTTGTTTCCTTGTACATCTATTCTTTCCAGGGAGGATAAGTTAGCGAGGGACCATAAACCAATGGGTTGACTCCACTGAAGATCGGCATTTGCACTACTATAAAACCAACGAAGGTTCTTCAATTGGTAGATGCTTCTTGGTAGCACAGTAATACCAGTTTCTTCCAAATCAAGGTTTTCTAATGATCTCAGATTCCCTATGCTGTGTGGAAGACTCTTGAGTTTTCTACAGCCGGTTAGACGAAGAGTGTACAGAGATGTCATTGAATCTGTGATTTCCGGGAAGCACTCAAGTTTGAAGCACCTAAGCAGGTATAGATGCCTGAGAGATTTCAGCTTGCCAATGCTTGGAAGCGTTGTAAGATTTGAGCAATAATCAAGTATGAGGACTTCCAATTTGTCAAGATTCCCCATAGATGAAGGGAGTTTAACTAAACTTTTGCACTGTCTCAGATTAATTGACTCAATGTTTCTGGCTTTTGATAGGTGTGGAAGCTTTTCCAGATATTTGGAGCCACTGAGGTCCATCCTTTTTAGGTTTGGAAGATCCTGTCAAACAGCACAAATACATAGAAGAAACAAAACAGACCAAATAATTAGGAGTTTGAACGTTTGCGTCACAAATAGGAATGGCACTAGGAGTTTAAAGGAAGAAAGGAAAGTATTTCTCAACAGAAATTTAAGTGGTCATGTGTACTTTGAATCTATAAGTTTATTGAATTAATCATCCATAATTTGCCACGCCTGTTCTGGTTAAAAGTTCTGTACATACAAACCATTAATTGCTTAAAAGATATACATTACAGTGTCACCTGTTTCCCTTTCCAAAGCCGCTTCAGCTTACTTTGAGTCAAGATAATATCAACAAGGTTTTCAGCACAAAAATTTGTTGCCAGGCATTTTGAAGGAAAATCTTCCCAGTGAAGGTAGCTCAAGACATCTGAAAGATACTGGAGGCCACCAGAAGGTAGATGGATTGCTTCTTTGCAGTTGACACTGGAACCAGCTGAATAGAATTTGAGGAATCTGAGACGATCCATTCCGACAAAGCTATCAGAATCCAAATGCATCCTTCTTGCTTTCGATATGTCCAAGCATATTCCTTCAATTAAGTCAGTTCCCTGGTCATCAAAATTAATGAATCAGTCTACAGGATAATAAGTAAGAAAAATACTAAAGAAATTTTTAGACTTTACCTTCTTTTTCATCAACACATAGCGCACATCCTCTGGATTCTGCAGTCTGGTACGATGCTGGACCACAGACTGTTCATTAACAATGCCCCAGCACATATCTCTTATCAAATCATGCAACTCTAGCCTGTTAGTAGAAGTTTCCACCACGAGAGACTTGTTGATCAGATTACTTATACTGAAATGCACTGAAGTACGAAAGACTGCTAGTGTTTCAGTTGCGCGATTCCGGTCCATTCCTTGGCAGAGATATGCAATATCCAGAAGTACATTTTGTTCTTCACCATCCAGAGCATTGTAACTAATTCTCAGAACATCAAGGATTTCTCTAGGGAGAACTTTACCTAATTTATCCATTGCACTGATCCAGTCTTCCTGGCTTCGACCAAATAGGGTAGAACCCAAAACATTGAGAGCCAACGGGTTGCCTTTTGCATACTCCACCAACCTACAGGATAGCTGTTCAAGAGCATGTGTGGCATAGCTTTCCTTGAAGGCTTTCAAGCAAAAGAGTTTAAAAGATTCCTGATAGTTTAACTCCTCAATCTTGTATAGTGTATCTTCGTCAGTGACATTCCTGAGTACTTGTCTGTCCCTGCTGGTTACAAGAATTCTACTGCCAGGACCAAATAGACCTCTGTGATCTCCTTCTAAGAGGTCTTGCAGTTGTGTTGGATTATCAACATCATCAAGAACAACAAGAACTTTCATGCGATGAAGCCTGTGACGAGTAAAAGTAAGACTCGATCCCAGGGTTCCAATCTCATAGCTCTCTCCACAGAATAGTTGTGAAAGAAGCTTGGCTTGCATATCCATAGAACCACGCTTTTTCAGCTGGGTTCCAACCTTTTCAAGAAAGCAGAATCCATCAAAGTGAAGCTTGAAACGATGGAACACAACTTTGGCAATTGTTGTCTTGCCAATGCCGCCCATTCCCCATATTCCTACAAATCGAACTTCTTCTGATGATGATGACTCCAAGCACAGTAAGGATTCCACCTGCTTTACTCGGGATTCAATCCCAACTAGATCACCTCTACATTCTTCACAGGGAAACATGCGGTTCAACTTTCTTACAACATCATTGACAATGTCTTCAACAAGCTCAGCCTCCGACCTAGCAGATATCAAGTTGTCCATTAGGAAAAGAAGATAGGTGGAGACTTTTGTGGAGAAAATTACAAAAAAAAAGTTACAAACAGAATTTTACAACCAGGCCAGAAGATCAGAGCTTGTACTGGCACCTAGCTTAGCTGATTGTCCGCAACATGGTTAGAACTTCTCAATCTAGCATTCCTAAAATCATTGGATAGGTTACTGAGTTTCTTTAGCAAGGAGTTGAGATGCCAAGGTCCTGAATTAGAACCAGTAACCCACGAAACCACCATAGTGGATGGACTCTAGCTCAAAAATGAGTTCTGTTGAAAAGGTTTATATATTGTAAGAGCTCTTGGCCTGCTACCAATCAGTAATAAAAATTTTCACTTAAAAAAGAATCAGCAATAAAATGAAGTTGGCTTTTCTTTTTGTGGTAAAAAAAAGTTTTCAGTTGAGGAAAGGCTAACCTATGGTTAGGCCAGGCCATCGAACTCAATCGGGTTATAGTGGTTTCTACAGATCACCCACCAAGAGTGCGGTAGGTAGAGTTCGAACTCTCAACATACCTAATGAGAGTACTGCTAGGACTGCAAAAATGTAGTTGCCTTTTCAAAAACATGTATATCCCTCCAGCTATCCCATCTGTTTTGAAGCTTCATATAAATTTGCAATATGTACTGAAAATTAAACAAATACGAAATGTCTCTAGTGTTAAACAAATTTCAAGTTGAAGAATGGTACATACGAGGCGGCTTGTGAATCCCAGCCAGCAATGTTGGCTGCTCTAGATAGTGCTTCTCTCCAACTTTGCACCTTCTCCATCTGATTCTTCAACTCCTGCTCGTGTTTATCGAATGAGTCCTTAAACTTTCCAGACCCTTGTTTTCTAACTTGGGACGGATCTATCCCATAGAAAACAGGCAAGACAATCTGACCCATGTTTTTGTTGCACTCCATGATGTGTGAGAGTTCATCCAAACACCATTTGGAAGACGCATAGTCCTGTGAGAAAATGACAATAGAGAGCTTGGAGTCTGCAATGGCTTTGAGGAGTGATGGGGTGAGGTCCTGTCCTTTGTCGATCTTATAATCAATGAAAGTCGAGACTACCTTCTTCCTGCACAGAGCTCCATACAGGTGGCTGGTGATATTGTTGCGTGTGTCCTCTCCTCTAAAGCTAATGAACACATCGTGCTTTTCTTGGGTTGAAGTTGAAGTAGCCATTTTAGCTAGATCACACTGAGCAACAGAAAAACCTGGACAGGAAAATTGGATTTGAAGGTCTAGTTTTGCATTGTCGGTTCGTTCATTGGTTTTGCCTTTAGTTATGTTAATGTACCATGCCTGAAATTGCATGTGGCTTTTTTTTGGTGGTAGACCTTTGTTTGCTATTAGAGCATGATTGACTAATAGACCTTGCCGCCGTAATTTTGTTTGCAACCATTATTTTCACAAGGAATCCTCGGTCGGTGGGAAGAACTTGACTAAAAAATTGCATGGAACACGATTATTTTTTTTTTCTACTTTTTTAAACTTTATTTATATTTAGCTTTTTATATAAACGGAATCTAATTAATCCTATAAAAAAAATAATTCACTGTTTGTTCTTTGAAAAATCTATGCTGCTTACGGTAAAAAAAATGTTTAGGCTGGGATTAGTTTTCATTTGGCCTTTAACTCTCAACTTAAGTAGAATGTTGATTGAATTCCAACCCACTAATCTAACCCTTCATGACTTAAGGTAAGAAAAAAAAGTAGCCACTTTAGAATATTGAGCAAATGATCAGCACCAAACACCTCGACAAGAAAATGGCCAACACATCATGCTTTTGTTGGGTTCATTCATGAAGTTGCCATTTTAGAATACTGAGTGAGAACCAGAAACCAGGACAGGAAAATGGGATTCATGGTCTGGTTCGACATTGTCGGTTCATTATGCCTTCTATGTACCAGGGAAGAAATTTCTTGCATGTGGCTTTTTTTTGGGAGACTTGGAGCAGTTGTTTCGCTTTGCTTTCCAGAAAGGAATTCGGTGGAAGACTTTGACTGAAAAAGGACTCATCATGGTATTCGTTCTAGCCAGGAAATGCTACGACGATCTTCTCCAACAAGGAGGACTGAAGATTGCCATGTCCAAGTTATCTTCTTCTTCTTCTAGGCCACCAATCTCTCACAAGCCAATGTTCCTCTACCTCCCTCACCAAATATGCAAACCACCTAACCCCATATTTCTTCTACCTCACCAAATATGTAACCCAGAACGCCAAGGTGATGCTGTGAGGCAGCCATTCTTGCTTCCCCCTCACCAACTACAACCATCCAAGATCCACTAGACTTGCAAACTCAACAATCCACCCCAATAATTAGTCTTTGGCAGCTTTTTAAAATAATTTGTTTTCCCTACTTAGAAGCTAGCTGGATTCTTTTTCAGAGATTTTAATTCTTGACGTGGGCAAGTGTTGCTAAAATTGCTGCAATAATTTTTATTTAAGGATGTCATGAATAAACCTTAAATTTTGCATAATATAGCAAGTATTTTTTGCTTTTTAGCAATATAACATGCAAGTATTGAAGTTATGCACAGCATGCACATAATTAATTTATGAATTGACGATGATCAAGATTGTTTTACCTCTCTTTTTCGATCAAAACAGGAAGTCTACTCCTACAGGATCTCGGGCTTGGTAACTATAAATCTAATTTGTTACGATATATGGAATTTGCCTAGCATTACTGTTTTCGATCAAACTTTACTTATAAATATAGATTGAAGATAGAATTTTTTTTCCGTTTAATCCTTACCATCTCTAAATTTTGGTTTAAAAAGCAAAAGGCTGCTCCAGTTTGGATTAAGCATTGCTAGCTTAAACTCGATCCTCTGGAAGCAATTGCTTAGTTTTTTATTCTAATTCTGCTTGAAATTAATAAGTATGCTGCTCCAGTTTGGTTTCATTAAGAAGATTTATATTTATGATTGAATAATTTTTTGTGGAATTAGGGGTGTATTTATCATTATCGCTGGTACGGTTTTGGTGTATATATTGTCCTCCTATATGATTGATTATGTAAGAAGTTCATGGATATCCAGCACAGTTTTGGACAAGTGTTCTATGATGCTCAAATTATGCCAAATATAACATAAAAGAAATAGCATAAGAATTAATTAAAATTTTCGATATAGTAAGGGAATGTTAGCTTTTGAAGTGCTGAACGTGAAAATGCTCTATTTAATACTATCTCTCTTTTTTTTTTTTTTACATATATACTATAACACACTATGTACATATCCTCACTTCTTTACAAATGGATGATCCAAAAGTAAAGCAGCAGAGGGACGATCCTCGGGATTAACTTGTATGCATTGTAAGATAAAATCTCGGGCATCATTTGAGAGAAAACCAGGAACATCTGGAGGAATACCTCTCGCAATCTTAAACAATGCTTGTACCTATTGAGTGTCACAAAATGGAAGACATTGTTAAAAAGCCAACACCAACATGGACAAATTCTAGCCGGCCGCCCCGGACTAATCTCTCGGACCCCATCCCTCACCCAGTGGAGTTAGGACCACCATTATCAATATTATTGTGACAAATATTATATAATTACAAAAATCACACCACATTTTTTTTTTTTTTGTCTTAAACGTAGCACACCTCATGTAGAAATTTAGGACTATTACTAAACAAGTTGGCAAAACAAAGGAAGCATTATCTTATAACCTACTTAAAACATGTCTTGCAAAATAAAATTAACCTTTATCAACTAAATGACTAAACACAACTTACTCGAGTTTTGTACTTACAGGTTCCAACTCCGAGTAAGGATTACTCGAAGTCAGCATCTCCAAAACTGTGCATCCAACACTCCATATATCAGATGGAAGCCCATAACTATGGTTTTTGCGGTTTACAACCTGCAGAAACATACATATACATAAGAAACAATGAGAGACATCAACTACTGTTATCTAAGACAAATTACCTATCATTTCTCAAAAATACAACCAAAACTGGCTAGATACCAATTCCTCATTTTTATGATTTAGGATACACTATGGTATGCTAAAGGGAAACAATCTTTTCAGCGAAATCCATGATTCATAAAATTGAACCAATCAAGAATTTTATATATAGAACGTCAACAATTGAACTCCTACTTTAAGATTTTTATGTTTCTTCTAATTCTCAAGTCATTGTCAATTTAAGATTGATTTGTCCTCTTTTTTCAAAAAAGAGAAAGAAAAAAGGAAAGAAAACCTCAGGAGCCATCCAGAATGCACTTCGCATGATAGATCGTACATCAATCCATTTGGTTGCCTGGACAAGAAAAAAGCTAATAATGTTAAGAGATAATATTCACCGTCCTTCACTGAAATTTGAAATACTAGAAAACAAGATATATAGCAAATGTAAGATATATACAACCTTTGCAAATCCCATGCCTGTAATTTTCACAGATCCACTTGCAGCTACCAATATATTTTCACATTTTAGATCCCTTCAATGTGAAAGAAAGTAGGGAAAATGAGACTGCAGCACATATGCTTCTCAAAACTTGTAGTAGTTTTATACATATAAAGATTCAGCCATGTAAAGAGGAAAGTAACCCTCTGAGTTAGGAAAAACAAAAAAAATTAGAGGTAAACTGGCAAAATATAGGCTGCAAAATCATCTTGATGTATAGTTGATTATTATGTGCAAGATAGGCAAGCACCTGTGAACCACGTTTTGGTCATGAAGGTACTTCAACCCAAGCAAAATCTGTCTAGTATATGCAGAAACTTGGGTATCTCTAAGATGATATTTCTGATAGAGAGTTACAAGGTTGCCCATGCTCACATACTCGAAAAATATATATAAGTTGGATGAATCCTGCACAAAACAATACTGGGGAGGATAAATTAATTTTGAATTGTGATCTAGCGTGCATAACTAGAAAAAAGATGTACAAAAAAACTTAAGTTGATGGATGAAGCCTCATGAGTGGTTTTGTACCCTAACAGATCTAAATTACAAAAGCCAGAGACAAAATACCTTCTGTGTTCCATGGTACTGAACTATATTTTCATGTTCCAACTCGCTTAAGACCCCAATCTCCAACTCGCTTAAGACCCCAATCTCCTGAAGGCAGGCAAAAGACTTGATGAGAAACAAAACACACCAGAACATTAGAGTATTTCTTCGATCGGGACTCACCTGCTCAAGTTGATAGGCACTTTCCTGTGCAGGGCTTCCTCCATTAAGCAGAGAAATCTCTTTGACAGCAAAAAAGAATCCATCACTGCAAAGTAACAAATAATTGCAAATATGGGTTTAATTAATAAGCAGGTTGTGCATTTTCTGTTAGATGAAGTAAAATGATGGAATCTCAAACAAATATGTCATATTCCTTCATACAGAAAATATTAAACTTACTTGGAGATTCCTTCATATACAGGCCCAAACCACCCTAGTCCCAGGAACCTTCCCTTCTCCCACTCAGTTATAGTCTTCCTTATCCTTCCATTCCGTGGTTTGTTGGACATTTGATTCATGTTTCTCAACAGGTTCAAAATATCCACTGCCACTTTCTCTACAAATTCCGAATCCAACTCACCCCTATGATCACAGACTCAAATCAGAAGAAAATTAAAGACAGACCATCGGGCTTAGCCAGCGCTTACAGTGGCATTTGCAGGTTCAACTAAGCTTTGACAAAATTTCCAGTCTTTATTTCTATATACTCACATCAAACAATAAAATAAACAAGCTATATATAACTTACCTGGTGCCCTGCAAAACCCAGCCAGAGATATTGGCTGCTTCTCTGAGTGATTCCCTCCAGCTCTGCACCTTGTACACCTGCTTCTTGAACACTTGTTCGTGTTTAACAAACGCATCAGCAAAACTTCCGGTTTGGTTTCTGACATGGGAAGGATCGACGCCATAGAACAGAGGTATCACAAGCTGCCCGTTCTTGCGTTTGCATTCCATGATCTTGGAGAGCTCTTCCAAGCACCATCTCGAAGAAGCGTAGTTAGGGGAGAAAATGATGACAGAGAGCTTGGATTCTTCAATGGCCTTAAAGAGTGAAGGAGAGATTTCTTCTCCCCTGGTGAGGTTGTCATCTATGAAGGCAAGGATGTTGTTCTTGCATAGAGAAGCGTAGAGATGGGTGGTGAGGTTATCTCGGGTGTCTTCTCCTCTGAAACAAATGAACACATCGTATTGATTGGTATGGGTTGGAGTAGAAGCCATTACTTGGTGATTTAGTAGAGATAAGCAAAGGCTATAATATTAATAATAGATCAAAAGGAAGACCGTTGACGTTAAGAAGGTGCCTGCCACTCGTATTTATATTTTAGAAGATGACTTGAACTAGTGGTTTATGGCGCGACTGAGGAATTCCAGAATAGTATTTGAACGGTCAATTTTAGGAGTTTGACTGTTGAACTGGTTTAACTCTCTGTGGGTCCATTTGGTTCCAATCAGGTCGAATCAAGTGGCTTTCCGTAATTCCATAACACTAATTAATAAGGAGCCGAGCCAATGTCCATTGAATGAAATATTAATGTGGGAGTCGAAAATGTTAAACGTGGCTTCACAAAATTGGAGATCATGCAGTAAGGTGATATTTTACGGAGAAACTTAAAGAATTCAGCCTTACAATTAAGTGTAAATCATGTGAAGATGATCAAGAGGATGTATGCAGTCGTTGTAATACTCTGTTATTTTTATTATTGATAATCACCAACTTACTTATACTGTTATACACACTATGCCATATTTCTAAATACACAGCATTGACTACACAATCTTTGTACAAACAAGTTGTCAAAGCAAACTCTAAGTGTTCATGCTTTGGTTATGAACCAACTAATATATTTATTAAAGACTTTGCAATTACAAAGACAAGTTTTTTTATTAGCCCAAGCTACAAAATTCTTGTTTGTGTACATAATATATTCATATCCTTTTTATACACAAAATTACATAATATATTCATATCTTATCACTCTCCCTCAAGTTGTACTGGGGACAGGTGCAACTTGTCACGAAGAAGGCGAAACCGATCCTTGGGAAGAGGTTTGGTGAAGATGTCAGCAACCTGGTCATGAGAAGACGCATACTGGACATGAAGCAGCTTCTTAGACACAAGGTCACGAACAAAGTGAAAGTCAAGCTCAATATGCTTCGTGCGAGAGTGAAACACCGGGTTAGCAGTGAGATAAGTGGCACTAAGATTATCGCACCACAAAAACGGAACAGAGTGACTCTGTAGACTAATCTCACGAAGAAGAATCTGGATCCACACCAACTCACACGAGCAGTAGCTAAGGACCGATACTCGGCCTCAGTGGAAGAGAGAGAAGGACCGTTGCTTCCGAGAAGACCAAGAGACAAGAGCAGTACCAAAGAAGATGCCATGACCGAAAGTATACTTGCGATCATCTGGACTCCCCCTAGTCAGCATCACAAAAACCATATAAGTGAAGAGGATTGGAATGAGGAAAGAATATGCCAACCGAAGGGGTCGTGCGAAGGTAGCGCAGAATGCGCTTAGCAGCTGACCAGTGTCGCTCTGTTGGAGCATGTATGTACTGAGAAACCTTGTTGACAGAGTAGGAGATGTCAGAGAGAGTGAAAGTGAGGTACTGAAGGCCACCAACAATACTACGATAAAGGGCATCATCAGCAAATGGGGCACTATCGCCGACACAGAGCTGCTCTATTGAGCACATAGGGGTGGAAAATGGAGTACTTCGAATCATACTGGCCTTGGACAGCAGGCCTTAGATATATTTAGATTGGTGGAGAAGCAGGCCACGGGGTTGCCAAGTGGCTTCCAAGCCAAGAAAATAATGGAGCTTACTCAAATCTCAGAGAGCAAACCGAGTTTCAAGGAACCGTATAAGCTCTTGAACCTGTGAATCTGAGGAGTCTAGAATAACAATATCATCAACATAAACCAGACAATAGAGAGAAGTAGAGGCCGTAGACTTATAGAACAAAGAGGTATCAGCCTCGGAATCATGGAAAGCGAAGGCATGAAGGGCATCGGTGAGGCATCGATTCCAAACATGAGAAGCCTGTTTGAGACCATAGATAGACTTCTCAATTTTGCAGACATAATCCGAAAAATTCGGATCAACAAATCCAGCAGGCTGAGATATAAACACATCCTCATCCAGGCAACCATGAAGAAAGACATTGGAGATATCCAATTACCGAATGGACCAGCCCTTTGCAACCGCAACAGAAAGCAAGAGACGAATAGTGGTGGGCTTGGCCATAGGGCTGAAAGTGTCAGCTAAATCAACTCCTGGTCGTTGATGAAAGCCTTTGGCTATCAAGCGGGCTTTGTGTCGCTCCACAAACCCATCAAGATTGGTTTTCGTCTTGAAAACCCACTTGCAGCCGACAACATTGTGAGCCTGTTGAGGCGGAACAAGGCGCCATGTTGCAACGCCCATATCCCAAAAACCCAATTTAATTAATTAAAATATGTGAAATGACCAGGTTACCCTTCCTACCCCGGATACGATACAAACAACATAATCAATGTACAATTATACAATAAATTATACACGAAAGCGAGTATGCAGCGGAAGACAAAAATAACATAAAATGACATGTATGAATTGAACTCTATGGATCCGACCCGAGGAGGAAAGCACCGCCACCTGCCGATATGCACTCCTGACCGATGATCAGGTAACCTGTGTAAAGATGTGAGGGGTGAGACCAACCACTATCTCACCATAAACAAATAAACCAAAGTATACATTTACAAGTCAACCACAATACACCGGTGTCAGGTAGCAGTCACAATGCACAAACAAATCACAATGCACAACACAAAGTCATCATCAGACTTTAGACCTACACCTGTCATTAATCATCTTATTATAGTTATACCTTCTTGTTATTAAGGTTGAATATTTTATTAGGGTCCTCTACTGTGTGCGTCGAGCTCGGTTACGTCTGTACAGACAACCATGGTATAAGCCCAAATACAATCAGGGTATAAACCAAAGTCAATCAGGATATAAACCTAAGTCAATCAGGGTATTAACCCAAGTTAGGGCATAAGCCCAAATATAGCTAACCGGTCAACAGCCCCACAGTAGACTTCTTTTAGTACATTATTCTCACTTAAGCTTTAAAAAGTTATGTGTGCCATAAGTTATGATTGTCCAGGGTTATGTGGAATTAACGTCTTATTCTCAAGTCCGGGCCTCCAGCCACAATTCACCATACAACCACAAAATCATATAATTTGCTATATTTCATAACCGATCAAATCATGCTCAACAAGCATATTATATCACGACAGGCACACAGTACAAGTAATCAGGTGCATAGCAACAAGATCTCATCATTGTAATACACCGTGCAAACAACAACATCAACAAAGCAGTCATACCAGCATACAGAATTAAATGCCAAACAAATATTACCACAGCAACCAACAATGGATTTAATCCTCGGCAACCAAACCAAATTAAACATGAACAACCCAAACAACATCCACTACAGCCTCACGACACCCACGGTAACATCAATTAACGAAAAGGGAAGAAATGGGCATCAAGAACTCACGAGAAAGCTCACTCTTCTAAGCTGGATCCGGACTCCCAAACCTCGGATACTCGCTGAAACCCGCAACCCCCTCTGTCTGGAACCCAATCCACACTGCCAGCAACAACCAGCGGCAGTCATGGCTACTGACCCCAGACACCACAAGCCCGTATAACACCCCACCGACCCGCCACGACAACCGAACAACACCACCAAGCCGAACAACACTCACCACAACAATCGCACACATCAACAACCAAAGCACAGAAGGGAAACCCGACTAGTAATCGGTACCCGAAGATGAAAAAGGACAGAAGAGGAGAAAAGGAAGGCGACCAGTGGCTTACCCGTCACACGACAGCGGCGACGACGCGCTTCGCACAAGCCCGGCCTTCTCCTGCAACTGGGTAGCGGCGGCTGGATCCCAAGTACACCCTCGGGTTCTCCATCGTGCGCCTCGGCTCCTCACTGGACGCAGCTCACATGGACATGGGTACTTGGCAGCGACGGCGACGTGTCACAGCGGTGTCGCCTCGAGAAGAAGGGGAGAGGTGTGAGGAAGATGCAGGTTAACAACAACATCTCGGCGGCGGCGACTTATGTTGGGAAAGGGAGAGGAAAGATAGGGAAGAGAAAAGGAAAAGGGAAGTGAGTGACAGCCGGTCATGGGGAGAGACGAGAAGTAGAGAGGAAAGAGGAGAGAGGGAGAAAATGAGGGATTTTATACCCTAGGGTTAGGGTTGATTTGGCTGGGACCAAAATGACGTCGTTTTGGTCTTAGGCGCGGTCAACCCTCTTCCCTTGGTCAAAGCGCAACCCAACCTTGAGTTTTATGTACTAGACTCCCTAAAACTACGTAGTATCATACCAAACTACATTAAAATCCGTGTTTCACACCGAAACACAATTAAATTCCAAAAAAACCCGATTAAAGAATAATGCCAACATAGTTGTAATATTTCCAAGGAAATAAATAATTTCTCGAGCAAAAATCCGAAAATTCCTCAAGGGTAAAATTGAAAATAAAATTTCAAAAATTCCAAAAATTACATAAAAATTAATAATCAAAATTCAGGGCGTTACAAATACACTTTTCTTTTTTTTCTCTCTCCTTCTCTTTGATTCGTCCGCCCACTGCCGTCCTCAGCCATTCGCCTCGCTTGGCTAAGTTGTGCCGCCCAAACCAGCTCCAACCGGAGGAAAGCAGCGCACCGATCCTCCACCTGCAACCATGCGTCGCCCCATGCTCCTTCGTTTGCAAGCCACCGCCCAACACCACCAATTACGGTGAAGACGAATTGTTTGTTTTAAATTGTTTGTCACTTAAGAATTCCCAAGTCCAATTATATCACTCTCATTAAATCTTTCCCGAATAAGGATCATTTTATCAAATAAAATTAAAACGAAACTGTCAAGTAACCGCCAATCGATCATCCTTGGATTTTCTATAATGGAAGTAACCAACCACCTGTTATCATGATCTACCCTCTATCCGCCTCCTAGTGCCAGATAAAGATTCACTAAGTGCATTTTGGACTTGTAAAATCTATTCAACACACACAACATAAGAGATAAAACAACGATCCAAAACGTTTCTGGAAGCAAGTTATCATCCATAAACAAAGGAGGGCTAATTACCAGTCTTTCATATGTACACCACACAAAATGTTCTTTATTGCATAGCACCAGCTTACATTAATTTTCATTAGCATTATTTTGCTTATTCAGACAAAAATATGGTGATGAGGACATTTGATACTGGGGCTAGTGAACAGAAGCTATAGAAGAGCAGATATTTTGTTTGCTAATAAAAAGATCAAGTAAAAAAAGCTTTTCTCTACATACAAAATCACTCAGGTCATTTCAGCTGGCCTTCCTCTTCCCAAACAATAAGCTCAAGGAGTATGTATTGCCTTTCTCTGCAGCAGCTGCTACTCGATTCCCGCCAGCCT
>JAKUCV010002241.1:21216-92906 GCA_028386065.3 Turnera subulata | reverse complement strand
GGATTTAAAAAGTTCTATGTGCATATAAAAATCTTTGTATCTAGATGGTTGTTCCATATGTTCCCAAGAGAATCTTTATTTATTTACAACTGTATAGGAAAATATGTCTCACATTTGAATCCATTGTTATTCTCCCTATTCTGATTTAATGTTGCATGCCATTCCTTTTCGTATGCAGGGAACCATGGGGGACGGTTTTTATCTGGAGCAAGGGATGGGTACAGAAATGAGGGAGCAAGAGGGCCAGCAAACTTTGGAGGCAGAGGTTATTGTAGGGGTGATTTTACTGGCGGAACAGATTGTAGAAACAGGGGAGGGCAATCTAGGTAGATTTTGGAACTGTGGAGGTGATGGGGGTAACGGAGGACTGACAAGATGGGAGGCAATGGTGGGACATATGTTTGAAGATCTATAAGTTGAAAAATGTTCTGTGATCAAAGATTATTTCCTGTTTTTCTAGGGCAGTGGTTTATCAACATGGTTAATAGTAGTGTCAAGAGGAGGTCGCACATTTTTAAAGATTAATTTCCTGGAAGTGGCTGTAGCATTTTCTGGGCTTCCTTTCAATTTCTCTTGATATTGAGTGGTTTTGGATGGACAGCAGTATATGTTTTGTCTATTGAGGTGGCCATGATAGTTTGGAGCTTATTACTAAATGCTTCTGAAGATCCGTGGATCTTGTTTCCTTTTGGTCGTTTATGTAATATCATCAAGGTTTTGCTCATCATCGTTATCTACTTTTTGATTCCTATTTAATAGAATTGGTCGCCCACAATTTATTGCATTTCTCACGCTTTGGTATGCAGAGTGGTGCTGTTTTGTGACGGTCTGAGAGGGGGTACTCCCACCGGGAAACATTTTTGTAACCTGAGGTCTGACCTGCTTCGTTCGTGACAATGCTAATAACGGAGGGACTCTGACAGGAGATCAGTCCATGGGAACAGAGGTTGATGGGACTGTACTGTGGACCAAGAGTGACGGACAAGACACCTATTTCATGAGACAGTCGAAAATTGGAAAACCAGATACTACACTTTCCATATTTTCTACAACCCCACAACAGCTTGGATTGCGTTTTTTTTTTCCCCTATCTAACGCAACAAACAATTAATCTTGTCCATTTAGTTGTAATAGTTTAATGTTAGAGGTTGTATTCACAATGTATTTGGAGAAGTAAACAATTCAGTGCGGATCTTTTTGAAGTCGGGCATCCTGGACTAGAATATTATGGGTTTACATATTTCCCGAAGATCGACGTCCGTCAAACCTCATCTTTGACCAAATGTTTTTTTTGCTGATATTAGAAGAGTATCCTAGTCCACGACCGGACTAATCTCTCTCCGTGGACTAATCTCTCTCCGTAGCTCGATGCTCATGCCCACCCTTATGAGGTGAGATCATTACCATTAGCACAATTTTCATACACCCACTTCTATTAGGATTTGAAACTTAGACCTTGGGGGTTTAAGAGGAATGCAGTAAGCTTTACCACTCAACCATTGTTTTTCTTCCCTTTTTCTTTGGTGAAATTGAATTCTCCTTTACTATTTCGAATTAATATGTGCGATCGATCAAACATGGGGTAGCGATAATTTATTTGGTGTTATCAGTGTCAGTATCCAGTGGCAGACAGAATATTGCTCAATTCATTTCGAGTTTTTCTTCTATAAACTCCAAACCCCACTCACTAAATCCGATTAAAAAAAAAACAACAACACTCATTGAAATGGGATCCCTATAATCCAACACTGACTGTATGTGATAGAAACTTTCTCGCGTACTAAATCCATAAGGGTCACAAAGTAATAGTAGCACATATTGGGAAAATTGGTTACAACGGTACACTTGAGCTTGTCTCCGCTCCCCAATGTGATGCAATTACCATGGCAACGATGGAGAATTTGCTTTACTGTATGCAGTTTCAACAACTATATAACTACCACCAAATGCATCCTTTTCTTCCTGTTTGGTCAGCCAAGGCAACCTTTTGTTGCCTTCGAGTTTTGTAATAGTTTGTGTAGCATGAAAGGACCTTATTTTTTATCTTTTAGGCTCTGGCATTTCTTGATATTAAAATTTGCTTCCTGTCACAAATTCTACTACTTGATGATGTTATAGAGAAAAATAATACCTTCCAAAATTCACAAAATTTCCTCGAAAAACATATATTAACTCTCAATTTACTCGAATATGTAATGTATGTCCCTATCTTCCCGCCACCTAATTTCCCCTCTCTATACTAGTTTTCCAAATGCATATAATAACATATTCTTAATGGAGTGGTTGAGTTTTGAGAAGAGAAGGTGAGATTTGTTCTTTTCTCCAGTTCACCAGGATCAATCGCTGCTTATTCAAGCCATAAGTCTCTACGTACGTATTCAACTTGTGCTAAATGTTTTCAAAGAAAAAAAAAAGAATCTGTGTTACACCTTGTTCTCTTGGTTCTCATGGGTAATTTTTCTTTATTTTATTCGGCTGACTTATGGTTAAATAATTAACGGCGGCGCTTATTTGCAAGTGTTTGAAGATGACCGCTTCACTTATTTTTCAGAACCACTGATGTCATTAGCATTATAGGTTCATATCAAGAGTAATCTTTTGATGAGGAGGAATGCCTTAGATCTTTCGTAGTGTTAAGTTGTGTTTTTTTTAATTAAACTATATCTTCTAAATTAATAGGTTAAATGACGCAGGTTGTCCTCCAACTTAAATGCAATCAACGTTATGGTCCCACGCTTTCAAATTTCAACGATTGTGTCCCTCAACCTAATGAAAATATAAGAAATTCATCCTTTTTACCGGTCTGCCAACCACAATTCCAGACTTGTCATAACATGGGTCCGCTTGTGTCAGATTATTTTTCTTTTCTTCCCTTTTACTAAATTTCTAAAATTTTAGTTTTTATTTTAGGAATTGAAAAATAAAAATAAAAAATGGTGAAAAAGGATGTGGGCTCATGTGTTGGCCACGTCCTCGTGACAATTTTTCGTATCTTTTATGCCTCACTCATTTCATTACTATCGATGCTTTCACTATCTGGCTCAGACTTTGGAGGTCTGGTTGTATCTAGAAAATTGCCTCTATGAAATGAGAGTAGCCATTCAGTCGAGCTCACATCCCTTCATAACTATTCCTGCTAGGGCCTTGAAGGTGCGTCCTTTCAACAATGAGCCATTGTGGCCATCATTGGCAGACCCCATCCCATTTTGATAAGCCCCATTAGGTGAATATCCATGACCCCCCTCAGGAGGAGATTTGATGGTCGGAGGGACTAGCTGCTAATAGCTAAATTGTCTCATTATCTTGGTTGAACTTTCTTAGTACTTGGGAGCAACACAACATCTTGAGCCCGCAGACGGATGGTCCCCTCTAGCGCCTTATACCAATGGCAAAGCCAAGTGATGTGTTTGGACTTAGTACCCCTCACGAAGATAGTCCACTCCCTAATAGAAGCAAAGGGATACTTGAATTACGATCTTGGAAGTTTGGTGAAGTGTATGGATCAATTTCTAGGGGATCAATCAATGAGAGGTGCTCACATAACCACAGCTGCATGAGGCTTCGATTAGTATATTGAGGTGGGATTTTGAATATAGTAGTGTGCCTGATGGAAAATTACCCAAAGAAAGAGGCGAATCAGTTAAGGGGCTATTGGGGTTGACCGCTAAGTTGCCCAGACAATTGAGAGTCTCTCATAGAATCATGGGAATCAAGCTTTGGCTTTCGAATAGTTTGGCCACCAGTGCACCTACATTGATGAGACATTCGCCAGGACGACCAACTAGTAGGAATTCACTCACCATTACAAGAGCGAGGCACGATTGCATTTCTCCCTCCATCCCAAGTCATAAAATTATTGCGGTAAGGCATCACTAACAAGATATTGATCAAGAAGAAGAGCCAAGCACATGTATCCATTGTCAGCCAAGATGCAGCTCTCATTGCCTGCTAACTATAGACAGAAATCTACTGACTTCGTTCTTAAGAGTGAGCAACAAGAAAAATTATGGCGATAATTTTCGTGAGAGGAGCTTGGAGATAAACACTGAATTCGTCAATGTGGGGCAGAGCTCTGTCATAGAAGAACCAAAATGGAACACACGATGCTTCTTATCCCAGAATTTGGTGGCAGGCCGAATCATGTTTTCATCCACCTCCACAAAACACAGATAGAACAACATATACAGTCCCCGCGCTTGAATTTGGATTTTCACTCGTGTGGGATGCTCTTCATCCATTGAAGCATGCTAGCATGAAAATCCTCACCCATGGTTGCCATAGAATTTTTGGCGTGTTTTAGATGAGTTGGGTGAGGGTCTCTGGGTGCCTAAGGGTCATTTTTTAGAGTCGGTTAAGTCCGAAAAAACCAAAAGCCCAAGTCCATATCCGAAAAGGAAACAAACAGCAGTCATGCCTTGAAGACCGCCATGCCCACCGGTCATCTAGAAAAGACCGCCATGGCCCAGCGGTCATCACGAGAAGACTGCCTGTGCCCATGCACTGTTCACAGAAAAAAAAAAGAAAGAGAGAAAAAAGAGAAGAAAAGGAGAGGTTCCTCTTTCAATCGGATAACGATTCTTTAAGCCAAGAGGCACCCATATACCATATGTATGCTTTGAATCCATGACAATGAAATTATTTGTTTTATTATCTTGAATTTAGTTTATGCATATGGGCCCTTCATGCCCCTAAATTTTGTTTAATGCATGATAGTACACCAGGGGCACGATATGTAACAGCCCGGGTAAATTTTTGATTTTTACCGGGACTGTAGAAATTGTTTCACCGTGATTTACTGTTGAATTAATCTCGGGTAATTAATTCGAGGTAAATCGGTAGTCGTTTTTCGAAACCGAGAGTTTTCCCGCGCTCGGGAGTATCTTCCTAACTAACCGAGCCTCGGTTTTCAGTTCCGAGACTTGGACGACGTTCAGGAGGATTAATCGGATTTTCCGAGCCCAAGTTGTATTTCTGGACTCGGGACGGAATTTTCGGAAAGACGGGAGTATCCCTGCGTTTACGGGATTCCGACGCGAGAATCCGGACCGGCCGAATGTGGTTGCCCGAGCCACTCTTCTTCCTTCTTTTTCCTTTCTCTTCCTCTTTCCCGGCTACATTTCTTCTCTTTCCCGGGTTTTCCTTCAGCCACGCGGGCCCCACTTTCCTCCCTTCTTTCCTTTCTTTTCCTTCCTTTTCTTTTCTCCTTTCTTTTCTTTTCTTCTCCATTTTTCTTTTTCCCAGCCGCCGGCCCACCCTTCCTTTTCGTTTTCTACCCGTGACTTTCTTCCTGTTTCTTTCTTGTTTCTTTCCCCCTTTTCCTTACTCTCTTCCTCCTCTCTCCCTCACGTTCCATTTCTCCTGCCTCAATCAACACCATCTCTCACTTTCTCCTGCCATCATCATCTTCCTCTCTTCCTTCCCTCTTCCTCCCTGCTCTTCTTCCCTCGGTCGCCGCCACCATACCTCTTCCCCTGTTTTCATCTCCTCCTCCATCTTCCTCTGCCCTCTCTCAGTGCCGTCCTCCCTTCCTCTCCCTCACATCTCTCTCCCACCACCGACGCCCTGTGTCGCCACCAAGACCCCCAGCCGCCTTCTTCCCCACCGACGAGCCGCGCCGCCACCTCCCAGAAACCAACACCCATCTTCCTCCTCCGACCGCCGCCGTTCCTTCCTCGACGCCGTCGCTGACGTCTCCACGGGACCGAGCCGCAGCGAGCCCAACTCGTCCTCCTCCCCTGTTCTCCACCCTTGAGCCGCCGTCGTCACTCCTACTCCCTTCGTCGCCGATGGCAGGGACGAGTGGGTAAGGCTGATAACTTGCTTCTATTCTTTCTTTCTTTTATTTTTTCTCCTGAACCCGATTCGTGATAGGATGAACTAATCCAGTCTTTTGGTTCCTGTTTTTGGTTGTAATTCTGTGTCATTGCTGTAATTGGATTGAAGTTGTGCTTTTGGGATTTTTCTTGAGGGTGTTGGCAGTGGATGCGATGTTGGTGTTGTTGTGGTTATTGGGGATGTGATGATGGTGTTGAAGGACGGGATGTTGTTCTGGTGGGATGGTTTTGACGAGTTGCTGGGTGACGAGCAGTGAACAGTGGACATTGGGTGTGTTGTGGACTTCTGCGTGAACAGTAACCGCCGGATTCCGGCGAGGTTCCGGCGAGTCCCGAGAATTTTCCGGCAAGCTCGGAAACGGATTTTGGGTAAAACCGAACCTTATGACCATATGCATTCTTAACGAACCCGAACCCGAACGATATTAATGGACCCGAACTTTTAAACAATGCTAATTAAAAATTGAATAACTTGATTAACATTAACCTATATTTCATTTTATGCTTTACTTTATTTATGCTTTTATTTAATTTATGTTTATTAATCCTATGCTTTTATTTAATTTTTTAGAATGGGTTATTAAAAAGGCCCAATTATACTTATTTACATGATTTAGATGTCAAATGTAAACTTAAAACAATATATAAATATGATTATTTATGAGTTATAAACACATACGTATAAATGACTATATATATATGTCCTATTAAAATTATGTTTAACTAAATAAAGAAGTTACCATTTTATGTATCACATAAATATATATATGGCGAAATGGGAATTTCCTACTATATATGTATAAATATGGTCACACTAAATATACGTATAATCTAGTATCGATTATGTATAAATATACGTATATATATACATGTATTTTAATATGTTTATGTTTTTCCCTTATCGACAAAGGGCTAAAGGGCTGGGATATCGGCTTGAACGTTTGGATTTGGTTTTAATTTAAAAATTAAGTATAATTAGAATATCGATAAGAAACTTGGTTTCGGTTTTAATTTTAAATTAAGTATAAATGGTATAATGAATAAAGAGGTTAATTTCATAATAAAGAAATTGGATATAAGGCAAGCCGTGTAACGATTTCTAAATTGGTATCATGCATAAACATCTTGTTGGTGCATTATAAGTGATTATTGTGTTCCTATATGCACGTATAGGGTATCGGGATTCGACTGGATAGCAGTTTCAGAGACACATCAGGTGAGGATAGATAAACCTTGATATGTGCCCGTAATGCTGTGTGTGTATTTTGTTGTTTGTTTGATTTGCTGGAATGACCGTTGACTGTTACTTGCTTGCTATGGAATTGTTGATGTTGTTGTTGTTGTGGAATCGTGTTAGACCTGTGTATGTTGTATTGGAAATATTGTTGAACTGCTATTTGTGAACAATTAGTGACATGAGGTTGTTGATCGAATGTGATTGTGGATTAACCTGAGGAATATTGATGATGATGTTAGACTGTAATATGGGAATTGTGAAGCTGTGTTGAGAATAATGATGAACTGGTCAATGTGGATAATTGAGAAAGGAATAATGAGTAATGGAAATGGAATTGGATTTGATATTGAGATGATGATGTAATTGTCACTTGGAAAGTAGTGGTACGACTAGATGGTTAGAGACTAGTTTTGTGGTGTCTTGCTAGAGGGTTTGTTGGTTGGGGTGTTGACCCCGGATTTGTGATATTGGGATGTTGATCCTGGATTTGTGATATTGGGGTGTTGACCCCGGATTTGAGATATTGGGATGTTGATCCCGGATTTGAGATATGGGGATGTTGATCCCGGATTGTGGTGGGACCTGGCATCCAGAATTAGTTAATAACCAGGTACGACCCTAGCTTGTCCAGTGACGGGGCCCGGAAGATAAAATTGGTAATAAAAATAATTAAGCATTCATTGGTCTTGATATAGTTGTTGTGGTAATTTACTTGTGATGTGATTGGTTGAGCTTGATGTGATTGGGTGAGAGTCCTCTGTCGTGTTGTTTGCGATGATTTCCTCTGTTGTGTTGTTTGAGTTGTAATCCACGGTTATGTTGTTTGTGATAGATTCATCTGATTTGATTGTTGTGCTTACCTCGGAAGTGTTATGGTTGAATATATCACTATTTATCTTTCGTCGGTGAGCGTTTCGGACTCACCCCTCGCCTGCGGGGTTTCATCCCGTAGGATGAGTTGTTTCATGTACAGGCTTGGTGCATTCCAGACAGGCTGCAGCGTTTCTCTTGGACAGGCTTGGATCCATAGATTGCATGTGTCGCATACAGTGTTAGTGTGTTTAAGTCTTCCGCTGTGCATTTTGTTATTGTTGTTGGGTCATTGGGCCAGTTTCATTATTATTGATGTTATTGATGTTGGGCCGTAGGGCCATATTGTTGTTTATACTTTGGGCTGTTGAGCCAGGGTTATGCCTTATACACTGTATGCTAGGCCTTGTTGGGCTGGGTTGTCACAGTTCCGGCACGTGTTTATTGTGTACGGTAAATACGGGTCGGGGCGTCTCATTTTGGTAGCGGAGCTGGCGTTAGGTCTTGTTGGGCAGTCTTTGTGTGTTTGAGTCCTTGTTTGCATAGTTCGCTCCAGTTGTTTATATTTTACATCATTTAGTTAGTGCATTATGGATCCAGTCGAGGGACGCCAGCCGTCGTGGGACATACACATAAGAGGTAAATGATACCATAATATGCGAAAATACAAATATTATTGATAGTACCGATATTTTGATATAAAGGGAAATATTAATATTTGATTGCAAAGGGAAATAGTACATGGATACTTGATATTTTATAAAAAGGAAAAAAAATATATATATTTTTGATAATTTATAAAAGTAGAAATACATTTAACGGTTTGCAACGACGTTGACACGGAAGCTGTTTGCGTCACTGTTGACGTTGACCGTGACTCTGTCGCTCCAAGAAAGCCACATGCCGCCTCTGTCGCGCTGGCCAGGAATCTCGAACCGGTTAGCTTGTGGGAATCGGAGTGGGATGAGACCATGATCGTCCCGTGGTTGCCACTGCGTCTCCGTCAGAAGAACCATGTTGGGCTTGTACTGGTTTTTCAGATCCCTCAAAGTGCGTGAGAACTCCTGTGCACGCCTTGCAACTCCTCTGCAGTTCCACACCAGCAGTCGTACCTTTGGCCAGGTTGGAGGTAGCCGAGTCATTCTGGGTATGCTCTGGGCTGTCATTGCGAGCTGGTAGTAAGCGCCTTGCTCCACAGTCTGGCAAGTAGATTCCAGGTTGAACTCTTGAAGCCTATCCGAGATGAAGAACATCACGGAGTTTGCTGAGCCGTAGTAGGAAGTCCTCAGTGTCCCATGGTCCTCTAGGAAGAACACCTCTTCCATTGGAGTGACGAAGAACCGTGACGAGTAGAGCTCGTCGACGAAGACTAGACGTGGCATTCTGCCGAGCTCGTGCGGCAGCTCCTCAGCACGTTCGTTGACCATGCTGTAAGCCAGTCGGTTCCTTCTGCCAAGATTGGCACCTTCAACAAAGAACACCGACGAGGGAGCAGGCATCTTGAATTGGATGTGTGGGGTTTTGTTTTGAACGTGGTGTTTTCTTTTGCTTTAACGTTTTGTTGCTTTGATTGCTTTTGGTGATTTACACCTCACCGCTCCTTTTATACACTTATGGGGAGCGTGATTACCGTTTTGATTTTCAAGATTTTGTTTTTGAATTTTACCGTTGCTTTATTTATTGTTTTACGCGTTTTCTTCTACTGAGTCAGTGCTTTACAGCTCTTTTCTGACTCACGAATTCTTACGCCCTGGCTACCTTGGCGTTTCTTTTGATAGTGTGTCATAAATTTCTTGCATCTTTAATCACAAGCATCCGTGACCGTTGAGGTTAGACGGATGGGGCCGTATCTCGAGTAGAGCACATGTGCGACAAGCTCACAGCTGTTCGGACATCGTGGAGAGATACGAGCTTTGACAGACGTTTTTGGCCCATGCGGAAATGGTGAACAAGTGGGTAACGTGTCTTTCGAGGGACACAGGACGTGCCCGTGATCATCGCCTTCCGAGTTAACGGGTATCTTTTTCACGGGGTTAACCGACGTCACCGTTAGTTGTACGGAACGTTTCGTGATTCGAGGATGTTCACGTCCGATACGAACACCGTGCATGAAACATATTTAGTTTAAATTTCTTTTTGTTCGATTTTGTTAAACGAGTTTTATTTTTAATTTCTTTAAATTTGATTTTATATTCTTATTATTGATTTTTATTTTACCTTGAGACGTTTTATTTTTCCATTTGACATAAGATTTCTTAACATAAGAGAATTTTGATTTAAAAGGAAACTCATTTTATTTATTTTAATCAAGGTGTTACAACAGAGAAGAAGTGCTCTAAGGAGCTACTTGCTTCTCAAGGTCTTTTACAAGCTGTTGAACGTTCCTTAAGTGCGGGAACAGCTCCCGCACGCTAGTTCTATTTGTGCCACCGCCGAGCTGATCTTCCTCAGGGAGACGTTCAGCTGCGTCAACTTCTGTTGCGGTGTGCTGCTTTCAGCTACCGCCTTGCCCTTCTTGTCCTCAGCTTTCTTGCCGGCACGCTTCTTCCATCGTTTTGGGGAGACCACCATGTGCTCCTCCAGGCCGATGATGTTGGTCTTGAACCGTTTCTTGGGAGGCTCTTCATCGGAGCTTGTCGGGAAAGCCGTGCCGCCGATGTAGCTGTTGTTCTCGGAGTCTGAGGTCGTTCGAGAACGAAGTGGAGAGTCCATGGCTGAGAGTGAATGTCTCAGCTGTGAGGTTTGCTATTTATAAGCGGATGAGATGTCGCTTAAGGGTATAAGCGGAATCTCATGTTGAGGTTGGACACCTGGCAGAGTGTGCCAGAAGCTTATCGTGGTAGGACCCACGGATAAGACGGAATTTCGGGGACGAAATTCTTTTTAAGGTGGGTAGACTGTAACAACCCGGGTAAATTTTTGATTTTTACCGGGACTGTAGAAATTGTTTCACCGTGATTTACTGTTGAATTAATCTCGGGTAATTAATTCGAGGTAAATCGGTAGTCGTTTTTCGAAACCGAGAGTTTTCCCGCGCTCGGGAGTATCTTCCTAACTAACCGAGCCTCGGTTTTCAGTTTCGAGACTTGGATGACGTTCAAGAGGATTAATCGGATTTTCCGAGCCCAAGTTGTATTTCTGGACTCGGGACGGAATTTGTCGGAAAGACGGGAGTAACCCTGCGTTTACGGGATTCCGACGCGAGAATCCGGACCGACCGAATGTGGTTGCCCAAGCCACTCTTCTTCCTTCTTTTTCCTTCCTCTTCCTCTTTCCCGGCTACATTTCTTCTCTTTCCCGGGTTTTCCTTCAGCCACGCGGGCTCCACTCTCCTCCCTTCTTTCCTTTCTTTTCCTTCCTTTTCTTTTCTCCTTTCTTTTCTTTTCTTCTCCATTTTTCTTTTTCCCAGCCGCCGGCCCACCCTTCCTTTTCGTTTTCTACCCGTGACTTTCTTCCTGTTTCTTTCTTGTTTCTTTCCCCCTTTTCCTTACTCTCTTCCTCCTCTCTCCCTCACGTTCCATTTCTCCTGCCTCAATCAACACCATCTCTCACTTTCTCCTGCCATCATCATCTTCCTCCCTTCCTTCCCTCTTCCTCCCTGCTCTTCTTCCCTCGGTCGCCGCCACCATACCTCTTCCCCTGTTTTCATCTCCTCCTCCATCTTCCTCCGCCCTCTCTCACTCCCGTCCTCCCTTCCTCTCCCTCACATCTCTCTCCCACCACCGACGCCCTATGTCGCCACCAAGACCCCCAGCCGCCTTCTTCCCCACCGACGAGCCGCGCCGCCACCTCCCAGAAACCAACACCCATCTTCCTCCTCCGACCGCCGCCGTTCCTTCCTCGACGCCGTCGCTGACGTCTCCACGGGACCGAGCCGCAGCGAGCCCAACTCGTCCTCCTCCCCTGTTCTCCACCCTTGAGCCGCCGTCATCACTCCTGCTCCCTTCGTCGCCGATGGCAGGGACGAGTGGGTAAGGCTGATAACTTGCTTCTCTTCTTTCTTTCTTTTATTTTTTCTCCTGAACCCGATTCGTGATAGGATGAACTAATCCAGTCTTTTGGTTCCTGTTTTTGGTTGTAATTCTGTGTCATTACTGTAATTGGATTGAAGTTGTGCTTTTGGGATTTTTCTTGAGGGTGTTGGCAGTGGATGCGGTGTTGGTGTTGTTGTGGTTATTGGGGATGTGATGATGGTGTTGAAGGACGGGATGTTGTTCTGGTGGGATGGTTTTGACGAGTTGCTGGGTGACGAGCAGTGAACAGTGGACATTGGGTGTGTTGTGGACTTCTGCGTGAACAGTAACCGCCGGATTCCGGCGAGGTTCCGGCAAGCTCGGAAACGGATTTTGGGTAAAACCCGAACCTTATGACCATATGCATTCTTAACGAACCCGAACCCGAACGATATTAATGGACCCGAACGATATTAATGGACCCGAACTTTTAAACAATGCTAATTAAAAATTGAATAACTTGATTAACATTAACCTATATTTCATTTTATGCTTTACTTTATTTATGCTTTTATTTAATTTATGTTTATTAATCCTATGCTTTTATTTAATTTTTTAGAATGGGTTATTAAAAAGGCCCAATTATACTTATTTACTTGATTTAGATGTCAAATGTAAACTTAAAAAAATATATAAATATAATTATTTATGAGTTATAAACACAGACGTATAAATGACTATATATATTTGTCCTATTAAAATTATGTTTAACTAAATAAAGAAGTTACCATTTTATGTATCACATAAATATATATATGGCGAAATGGGAATTTCCTACTATATATGTATAAATATGGTCACACTAGATATACGTATAATCTAGTATCGATAATATATAAATATACGTATATATATACATGTATTTTAATATGTTTATGTTTTTCCCTTATCGACAAAGGGCTAAAGGGCCGGGATATCGGCTTGAACGTTTGGATTTGGTTTTAATTTAAAAATTAAGTATAATTAGAATATCGATAAGAAACTTGGTTTCGGTTTTAATTTGAAATTAAGTATAAATGGTATAATGAATAAAGAGGTTAATTTCATAATAAAGAAATTCGATATAAGGCAAGCCGTGTAACGATTTCTAAACTGGTATCATGCATAAACATCTTGTTGGTGCATTATAAGTGATTATTGTGTTCCTATATGCACGTATAGGGTATCGGGATTTGACTGGATAGCAGTTTCAGAGACACATCAGGTGAGGATAGATAAACCTTGATATGTGCCCGTAATGCTGTGTGTGTATTTTGTTGTTTGTTTGATTTGCTGGAATGACTGTTGGCTGTTACTTGCTTGCTATGGAATTGTTGATGTTGTTGTTGTTGTGGAATCGTGTTAGACCTGTGTATGTTGTATTGGAAATATTGTTGAACTGCTATTTGTGAACAATTGGTGACATGAGGTTGTTGATCGAATGTGATTGTGGATTAACCTGAGGAATATTGATGATGATGTTAGACTGTAATATGGGAATTGTGAAGCTGTGTTGAGAATAATGATGAACTGGTCAATGTGGATAATTGAGAAAGGAATAATGAGTAATGGAAATGGAATTGGATTTGATATTGAGATGATGATGTAATTGTCACTTGGAAAGTAGTGGTACGACTAGATGGTTAGAGACTAGTTCTGTGGTGTCTTGCCAGAGGGTTTGTTGGTTGGGGTGTTGACCCCGGATTTGTGATATTGGGATGTTGATCCCGGATTTGTGATATTGGGGTGTTGACCCCGGATTTGAGATNTTAGTAGAATATTTGGTATTTTATTTGTTTAGTTTTTTTATTTGTTTTTGTCCATTATTATTGAGATGATTTAATTTTGGGTTATAAATAAATATTAAGTCTAGGCCAATGAAGTATAGATCCTCCAGCAGTAGCAGCCCATTTAAACACATTGCCTGCAACACATTTTAATCCTAATTGTCGTTGAATTGGGATTAAATATATATTTTGCCTATTTTTTGGTTTTTATGGTAATTTGAATAGAAAAAGAAATAATTTGATGTGTAGTTATTAAATAGGAAAAGTAGTGGAGTAGGAGACAAGTTTAGGATATTTCTGGTTCAGTGAATATTCTAGAGGGCGTGAAAACCCAGTAAGAATTGGATTGAGGAGAAAAGTACAAAATTAGGAAAAATCCCAGTCGATGACAGACATGGAAACATGACCGCCACGACCGATGGACAAGGAGAGATGACCACCAAGACCTGGCGATCGTCATGACATGACCGCTGGAGCTATGACGGTCAAGGGTTCCAGATGGTTATTTTTTCCTCTTTTTCTAAATCCTAGCTTTTAAATTTTAGATTTAGGGATCCAACCTCGACCCTTAGATTACTAGGATGACCCCTGGTCCCCTGAATACTATAAATAGACCCCCTATTACACACAATGGAGACACAATAAAATTATTCTCCACACACCATAAAGGATAGAGTGCTTGGAGAAACCCTAGTTCTCTAAGCTTAGGATTCATTTTAAGTGCTGTTATTCTGGATAAATCTCGTGGAGAGGAGTATCAACAAGTTAGTAGCGAGAGGAGATCAAGACGAATGCAAGAAGGAGGCCAATCAAAGCAAATCATTGGAGAAGAGAGTGCAAATGCGAGAGCAAAATTGCAGCAGGAGCTGTCATGGGAGAATCTCAATATCTCGAGCTGTAGATGTAGAATTACTACGTTATAGGTGTCTATGGAAATATAGAAGAAAGCTATACAACTTTTATATTGAAGCCAGACACGGATTCGACCTCCTTCTACATCGATTTTCTACTTGAAGTCGGACTAAGATTCTGCTAAGAAGTGGTAAGCGCATAGGAGCTAGAGCAGGGCATCAAGAGGTATGAAGATGTTGCTGTGATGTGATTCTATGATGATGTTGCTGTTGTGGATGCTTTGATTGTTGTGTGAAACCATGTTAGAACTACATGGCTTTGAGCCCGGTCATATGGGATGCAAGCCAAATTTTGTTTTTATTTTATGTTGTGCTATGTTGTTGTGTCATGATGTTGCTGTGTTGTGTTGTTGTTATGTTGTGATGCAATGTAAGAACTTGTGAGCCTTGAATCTGGTCGCCGGAGTTCGTAGGTGTATTCTAGTCGTGGAATCTCAAGCACAATTATGTGTTTATTTTTAGTTTTGCTTTTATTTGCATTTTGTTTTTGTTGCTATGTTGTTTGTTGCATAATGCATACTTTGATCTTCAATTGGACACAATTTTTCCCCAACATGGATGGGTGCCTAATACCTTCCCATCTGTGACAAACCCCCGAATCCAATATCTTTTGTTAGGTATGATTGGTTGCCTCGGGTAACAGACGTTAGGTTTTTCCTCGAATTTTGCCCTTAATAAAATTCAGGTGGTGACTCCATTGATGTTGGATTGACCCTAAGAAGGTGTAAGGTTAAGATGTGAGATCAAATTAATTTTTGGTAGGGTCCTCACACCAAGTCAAGGGTGGGCGGTGTTGTGAGGAGCGTGGTACCCCAACTACGTTGATTGTAGACTTACAAGCATGCCATTGTGAACACCCAAATTTGACCCATGATTTATTCTATTATTTTGAATAATGAATGTATTTATGTCTTTAATTGATGAGATGATTTGATTAATTGCATGAATATATTTCTGATTTAATATAGTGGAATAAGGGTATTTATTTGCTTATTTATTTTTATTTATTTTGACCCTTTGTTATTTGTTTAATTTTGGGTTGGAAATAAATATTAAGTTTGGGCTAATAAAATATGATTCTTCCAGCAAATTCAGCTCATTTAAACACATGGCCTGCAGCTGATTTTAATCCTAATTTTCGCGGAAGTTTAGGATTAATTATATATTTTGCCTATTTTGTGTTTTTATGGTAGTTTTAATAGAAAAAAGGAATGATTTAATGTGTAAGTGTTAAAAAGGAAAAGTAATGGAGTAGGAGTCAAGTTTAGGGTGTTTTCTAAGTCAGGGAATACTCTAGAAGGCGAGGAAACTGACTAGGAATCGGATTGGAGGAGCAAAAGCAAGAAAAAAGAAAAAAATTATGCAGTCGGTGGCGGACACTGAGACATGTCCGCCGCCACCGGAGGTCTTGGAAAAATGACCGCCAGGCCCTGGCGGTCGTCACGACATGACCGTCGGGGCTATGGCGGTCAATGGTTCCAGAACCTTCTTTTTTCCTCTTTTCCGCAATCCTAGCCCATAACCGTCAGATTTAGGGGTTCAATCTCGACCTTTATATTATTAGGATGACTCCTTACCCCCTAAACACTATAAATAGACCCCCCATTACACACAATTGGGATACACATTAGAATTATTCTCTACACACCTAAAGTCTTGGGTGCTTGGAGAAACCCTAAATCTTTCAGCATATGAGGCACTAGAGGAGCTGAATTTCTGGAGAAATCACGTAGAGAGGAGTAGCAACAACCTAGTAGCAAGAGGAGAAGAAGAGGATTATAAGAAAGAGGGGCAATCAGAGCAAATTTTTGGAGAAAAGAGTGCAAACCCGAGAGGAGTGTTCTACCCTATGCTTTCTCGGGAAAATCATGATATCTCGAGCTACAGACGTTGGATTGTTGCATTCTTGGTGTCTTTGGAAAGCTAAGAGAGAGATCCAAACCTATACCATTGACACCAGATGCTGATTCGGCCTCCTTCCTTGTCGATTAAAGTCAGCTCAAGACTAAGCTAAGGAGTGGAAGATTCATAGGAGCTAGAGGAGGGCTTCAAGCGGTAACCCTAATCTTTATTTTGACTATTGCTACTGTGATTTTGTGGCTGTGATGCTATTGATGATGATGATGTGATGGTTATAAAGTAGCCATGTTAGAAGTACGTGCCTTTGACCCCGATCACACGGGTACATAGGTAGTCTCGGTTTGAAAACAAGATGCGAGCCAAATTGTTTGTTTTCTCTTTATTCTGTTGTGCTGTTATGTTGCATTGTTTTTGTAATACCCGTAAAGAAAATATATACATGTTATGCTTGGGCTAAATTACTAGAGTCTAAGCCCATAAGTTTTAAACACGATTGTTTTCTTAGGCCCTGTAGTGTTTAGAAATAAAGCCCAACCCCTTTCCCTGTAGTTTTATCATGTGCCCAAATCGTTCATAGCCGACTTATACCACCTATATATGTAATATAAAACCAATGAGTCTTAAATTAAAACAACCCTAGTGCTGCTCTTTGGATATCTGCGGCGGACTCGGCATAAAACCAAAGCAAGGAAGATTTGCTTGTCTGCTTGGTTGAAGAAGTATATTATATTATTAGGCTTATTCAATTCTTGTTTCAAGTAAGTAAATCCTTCTCTTTAGCTTTGTTGTTTGTAGAATTCAATCGAACACACGTGTTATGCTTAGAATTCTTGAAATCTTGATGCGGGTGTAGTGTAGAGCCATGTGGAGGATTAAACAATCTTTGTTGGTAGAACGTGCTTGAGAATTGGTATATAGGATTGTAAAATTTCTGTTTCACACACAGTAGAACGTTATTGCACTTTCGACATGATTATTTAATTAATTGAAATTTGATAATCTTAGGAAGTGAAGTAGACTGATGCAATAAATGTTTGCAACAGGTTTCGTTCAAAAAAGATTTATATGGAATTTATTAAAAATCGCATAGGTGAGCTGTTGCGCAGGAAATTACAGTTATCTGGGCTATCTTAGAAAATTCTTAATTAATTATTCCTAGATCCTATGATAGTGAATTTTATATAGTTGGAAAGCTTAGAATGTCTACCTTAAGTTCCGTGTTGATGATACTTTTGGATTCAGAATTAATTGGGAGTTATTAGGCAGATATTAGAGGCTGGTCGGTTATATTGTTCATTCGGTAGTTTGTTAAGCATTCTTTGGACTTAGTGGTTGTGTTTTCCTTGTGAATTAGGTGCTGCAGGGATCCAGACTCAAGCCGAAACTTAAGTATTTGTGATTGGTAATTTGAAATGGCTTTTGAGGTGGGTTATATTATTATTATACTTCCTATTTTATTAGTAATGCTATGTTTTAAACATTTGGACTCACCCCCATTTTAAAAATATTTTCAGGTGATTAGTAGGCTTGAGACGTAGTTCGTGCTTGGCGAGTTGTCTTGGTATGCGTAGCAGACTTTTGGATTGTTAGAGCTCCACTGTTACTCTAGTTTTTTTGGGAATTTTCATGATTTGGATTATATTAAGGATTTTGATTGGTCTTTGAGTTTGGAATTTATGTTTATCATATGACTTGTTGGATTATTCGATTTATGGGAGTATTTTATTTTGGAGACTATATTTATATTATTTGTCTGAGGCTTGTCTTGTCTTGGGTAGACATATGTTTCCTACTAGGACTAGACGCCGGTCATGGACCTAATTTTGGGTCGTGACAGTTTTCGTGCCATTGTTGTGTTGTGTTGTGATGCCATGTAAGAACTACGTGAGCTTTGAACCCGGTCGCCGGAGTACGTAGGTGGACTCTAGTGGTGGAATCTCAAGCCTCAATTGTGTGTTTATTTTTTGTTTTGCTTTTGTTTTCGCTTTTATTGTTGTGTTGTCTATAAGGCAAGCAAGAATCTTTAATTGGAGACGATTTCGTCCTAACATGGATGGGTGCCTAAAACCTTCCCATCTGTAATGAACCCCCAAATCCTACATCTCTGGTTAGCTATGACTTGTTCTTATGGGCTGTGGAAGTCAAGATTTTTCCCTGAATTTTGTCCTTAAAAAAATTCGGATGGTGACTCCTTTGATGTAGGTGAGGGATCAAATTAATTTTTGGTCAAATACTCACAGTTGGCGACTCCACTAGGGACATAGAGAGTTCAAGAAATTTTGTGCAATCATCGATTAATGTATGCCTCTTTGTTTCTCATATGCGTGCCTTGCATTCATGAATTATGTGTGAAGATTCTACCTTAAGAGGGTACGGGGATCCTAGTCCGTTACATACTGTCATATAGGGTTGTTGGCTAGAGTGAACCTATTTCTCACCATTTAGCAATGATAGGGGTTAATAGGCTGATGCACATGAAATGTGCATAGTTTTAGGCAAGATTTTAGATATATTTTCTCTCAATTCATCATGATTATATGCCTTACCTTGTATTATTTCATCATATTCTCTTAAATCCTATCCTTATTATATGATTGATGATTCCAGATGTAGTTCGAAGGATTTTGGAGATTTTATTTGAGAATTTGAAGAAACAGCTCCCATGGCGCCTCATCTCGAGAATCATGATGAGCAACTGAAATTCAACTTGCCCAACTCCCATACCTTCCAGCAAGTGGGAGAAGAGAGAAGAAGAGAATCCACGCCTATAAATAAGAAGAAGGAAGAAGAACTGGACATCGAATAACCCTTCGATCAAACACCAAAAACCTTCAGAAGTTTTGGAACAAAAGGGTTCAAGGGGAAACATGATTCTGTAGCCTTTTTTGGGAAGAAATCGTGTTGTCCCTAACCTCCAGATTTGTTCCAAATATCATGCTATCCTTTATTCCTTTTGATTTTGTAATTCAGATTATGAACTAAACAACCCCTCTTAGGTTGAAGGGGTGCAACATGTCACTTTTTTTACTGTAATAAATTTCTCATCTTATGTTCTTAACCCGAATTCTTGTTTTGGTTGTTGCAAACTTGCTCCATGTCTGAGTCTTGATCAAACCCATGCATGACTACGGGTAGCTAGGTGAAGGACCGAGAGGAGAAATCATAGTTGCTGGAACAACAAAAACTAACCCTTAGTTCTTAGTTTTTGACAGAAATTAGGAACTAATTGAGGAATTAGCCTCGACACTAAATCTTAATCCCCTTGGTTTGACCGATGCAAAAGCATTAGGATGAGTGAGAATCTTGGGTGGAACCTGTGAGTGAAAACAAGTGGGTTCAATATAGGTTGAGAGAGCCTGAAAGAACTAATCTTATAATCGATTTTGCGTGGTCCACAGGCTCAGCACAGCCTCAGCCTGTGGCAGCACAATCGAGAAGATAATACCATTTTAATCTGATTCTTGATTGACTTTTGAGAAGCCTATTCTTAATCAAGTAGCAGCTTGGTGAAGGACCGAAAGGAGAAGCCAAGTGTGCTAGACCAACAATAGTCAGCCTTCACTCCCTAGCCATTCGAAAGAAGATAGGGAGAGACTGTGGGTACCTAACACCAACACTAAACTTCATCTCTAAGTGGACATCTATTCTAGTGACAGGGGGTACATGGAAGCTTAGGGAACTATCAATAAGATCGAAAGCCGTTGGGAGTACATTAGGTTGGGACCCCCTTCAAGACATCTTATTAAACACAGGACGTCAAACAGGCTCAGCCTGTTATGATGCTGTTGAGTAATTTAGAACATAAAAGCAAGACATGTGAACCTCGGATGCCTAAGACTTCACCAAATCTGATCTTTTCCAACTTCAGCACTGTTATTGCTTTTTATTTTCTTGCTTATTCTAAATTTCAATTAGCGTTCACCCATAATCCGTTTCTGTTTCAAGCCTAATTTATCGAGTAAATAGTTTTTTCTATCCTTACACTTTATCAATTTCGCATTTATTGTCCCTCTTTATTTAATTTCACTCATGTTGTCCCTCAACTTACAATCTACCGGGCCACATTGTCCATTTTACCCCGCTACAGCAGGTCGATTGTCGTGATGCTGACACGTGTTACATGGCCCCTTGGACTGCCCATTTTTTTATCCTTTTCTTCTTTTTTATACCCAATGTTATTTTTAAAAATAGCTTTTCTAAAAAACCCAAATTATTTTTTTAAAATACAGTTGATGGTGGTGGGACCTACACACAAATACTAATTTTTTTTTCAAATAAACTGTGAAGGCCCTCCTCCCGAGGGACCCACCAAATCCAGGTATTGTTACATCACTCCCTCCGCCCGATTAAATCCTTTACCATGCTGCAGCACTAGGGATTCGAACTCGGGACGTGATGCTTTTTATCCCCCTCAAGGAGAGCACCTTCACCAACTCATCTTCTGTGAAGGCCCTCTCCCCGAGGGACCCACCATATTCAGGTATTGTTACATCACATCCCTCAGCCCACACCTTTTCAAGGTTTAATCCTTTACCATGCTGCAGCACTAGGGATTCGAACTCGGGACGTGATGTTTTTTATCGCTTTCCCCTCTGCCGCCGCCACCGCGACGAATCTCACCGCCCCTGCCTCTGCTCGCTACCGCCGCTGCACCCATCTTCAACCATCTTGTGCCGCCACCGCCGTCAAGGAACGGAGTTTAGGTATCTGCTGAACCCAGAACCCGACACCTCTTTCTAAACCCCTCCGTCTTCTCTCTGTTCGCACCATCGAAGGGGTAAGCACTGCTATCATTCGGCTTACCTCTTTTCTGTGTTTGATTTGGTGATGTCGCTAATCAGGTCAATTGTTGGTTGTGGCTCTGTGTGCTTGTAATCAGGGGTGGATTGGGTTGTTGATTGTTGTGTTGGTGGGTGGATGGCGTTGATACTGCTGCTATGGCCGTGGGTGTTGGTATTGTGGGTGGCTGACCCGTCGTCGGCGCCTTGGCACTGCCCGCGCCTCAATCCGCCACTGCCGCCTTCAGAGTCGAGTTTGTGTTGGTTATCAGCGGCGGAAGTGTTTCAGGTTTATACCGGTACTATGGCGGTGGTTGTTCTGCTGGCGAGTTGATTTGTCACTAGCGAGTCTAAGGGTAAGGCTTCAATTCCTCTATTATGTCCTCATTGGATCTGGACATTTCTTGTTATTGTTGGTTTGTTTTTGTTGAATTGTTAATGGCAAAATTTGGCGTGGTGGTTTGCATATGGCATCTTGTTGGTGTTAATGGGTGTTGTTGAAGTCAACTCGGCTTCAGCGGCGAGGAAGGGGAGGATTAGGAGCAGTCATCGGCATTGGAGGAAGTCTTCTTGTGTTGTTGTTCGTGTTTGCCAGTGCAGCCGTGATTATCGAGAGCATCAACGATCAAGTAGCAATGGGTCGGGGTGTTTTTTTTGTTAATTTAGGTTTTTATTAATTAACTAATGACGTAAAAAGATTTTTTTTAGAAAATGAATTTGGTGATTTATTCAATTCTAACAAGATTTTTAGAAATTAATTTTGGGAAAAAGAAAAGAATAAAAAGAATAAAAAATGGGACGACATGGGCTCCACAGGACACGTGTCAATCCTACAACTATCAACCGGTTGTAGAAGGTAAAATGGACAAGATAACCCGGTAAATCATAAGTTCAGGGACATCATGAGTGAAATTAAACGAAGAGGGACAACAAATGCAAAATCGAAAAAGTTTAACGACATAAAAAACTTTTTTCTCCTAATTTATCTAATTAAGGAGTAACAGGCTCAACCCAGTCCCTGTGGATAAAGTACTACAACTACCGTGTGCACTTGCAGGAACAAAATGTGACAGTAGAGCACGGCCCTGTCAAGTTTTTGGCACCGTTGTCGGGGACTGGCGCTTGATTCTATTGGTTTTTATTTTCGATTTATTAGGCTTTTTATATTTTACCCCTTTTCTTTTTCCAGTTTGAAGTTTTCAGGTGGTGCATGCCCCAAACCAGGAGCAAGCAACCAACTCTAATCTTCCACCTGGAGATCGAAAAGAAAACCCGCCATATTTGCAAGAAACAAAAACAGCAAAACATGGCGGACAGACCCAACGAAGGAGCGCACCAAGGACCTGAGCAGGCTCAGCCTGTTCAGCCCTACATCCCTATGTCCCAACTCCTACAACTACCAACCACCATAATTCTCAACAACATAGCCATTCCAAATGTAGATGCCCCATATGAGATCCGAACCAACTTGTTGAGCATGCGGGAAAGGTGCACCTTTGGAGGGCTGCAAGTATGTAGCACTGTCAACATAGCAGGAATGACCAAGGAACAACTGTACATGAGAGTGTTCCCATTTTCACTCAAAGATTTGGCATTCAAATGGCTCAACAACCATGAATCAGGTTTCACTGACTGGGACAGTCTAGTCAGAGCTTTCTTAAAGGAATACCATCCATCAAGTAAGGCTGCAAGTCTGAGGCAACAGCTTATTGGCTTTTCTTAGCGCTATGATGAATCAATTCGAGATGCTTAGGAGAATTTCAAGGGATTACTAAGGAGATGCCCAAACCATCGAATTGATGAGGCCGTACAACTTGAACAGTTTTATTGTGGCCTATGTGATGAAGATCATAGCACCTTGGACAAGATGGCCAATGGTGCATTCTTGAATAAGGACTACAATGATGAAGTTGCCATTCTTGAAGCCTTGTCCAAAAGGAAGATCCAAGTTAGAGGAGTCAAATCCTCTGGATAATCAGTGTAGATAGAGTGACCAGGCTAGAGGCAGAGATAGAAGCCCTCAGAAAACAACTAGGGGCTGCTCAAGTCAAGGCAGTTGTAGCCACATCCCCAGACTGTGATGGATGTGGAGGACCTCACAACATATCCAGTTGCCCACTCTTTGCCGAATGTGATTCTGAACAAGCCCACTACATCCAGCAGAAGCAAGGCAAATATGGAAACACCTACAATCCATCCTGGAGAAACCATCCCAACATTTCTTGGAAGGCACCAACCAAAGAGAGGATTCCACAACAGGCCCAGTACCAGAGACAGAACCATGACGGACAACCTCAGTACCAAAGGTAGAATTATGGAGGACAGTAAGGCAACAACACTGACATGATGAACATGCTGCAATCCATCCTAGAGAACCAGAACAAAATAAGCGAGAAGATTAGTCAAGTCAAGTCCCACAACAAAATCCTCAAGAATCAGATCGCTTAATAAGCCTATATGTCCACTAATCAACAAGGAACTCGCCCAGGAAAACCAATAGAAAATCCAAGGAATGAGCATGTCAAGGCTGTAACACTTCGCAGTGGGAAGGAGCTAAGAGATACACTGACAAAACCACCTGAGGCTGTTGAGAGAACCGAGCAACAAGCTTCGACATCCAGCTCGGGACAGATAGTGCAGACACATGCTGAGCTTGTTAGCATAAGAAGAGCTAAAAAACAGCCCCAGACTGTTCAACCTTATCGACCTCCTCTCCCATACCTAGAAGTATACCACAAATCCAAACTAGAGAAGCAATTCCGTAAGTTCAAGGAAATGCTGAGTAAATTATATGTCAACATCCCTTTCAGTGATGTGGTTACACAAATGTCTTCATATGCTAAATTCCTCAAAGATATTCTGACAAAAAAAGAACCGTTGATGACATTGAGACTGTAGCCATGACAGCCTAGGGGAGTGCTCTCATTTAACACCATCTACCTAGAAAATGTTCAGACCCAGGAAGCTTCACAATACGCTGTAACATTGGGGACAAGAAAACGAAGGAGCCCTATGTGATCTAGGAGCCAGTGTCAGCCTGTTACCACTCTCCATCACTCAAACTATGAACCTTGGAGATATCAAGCCCACAAGGATGGCCATTCAGCTTGTTGATCGCTCACTTGTATATCTTGTGGGAGTGTTGGAAGATATGCCAGTCAAGGTTGGCAATTTCTACATCCCTATAGACCTTGTGGTGATGAACATGATAGAGGATGAGAAGACACCCATCATTTTAGGACGTCCATTCTTAGCAACAGTAGAAGCCATGATCGATTGCACCAATGGGACATTGACACTACAACTTGGAGAAGAAACAGTAGAGTTCAATGTCCAGAAGGCACAAAGAAATGAGTTCGGAGTAGGACAATGCTACATGGTAGAAGCTGTGCCAGACCCTGTTGATGTGTTAGTCAAGGCATCCCAACTAATAGAGACACACGAGGACGAGCTGCTGGGCTGCTTAGTCAATGGACTCATTGAAGGAGACGAAACAGCCCTACAGGAGGTAGCAAAATTTCTAGTGAAAGGAATAGAGCCAGAAATTGACGCACAAGCCTATGCTGTAGAATAACAGACTGATGCTGTTACAGAGTCTGTTACAGTATCTGCTGAACTAGAACTTGCAAAAGAGGCACCAAAGGTTGAGATGAAACCTCTACCATCCAACCTCAGGTATATCTACTTAGACCCTAGAGCTTCCTCATACCCTATTATTATTGGAGCTGACCTTTCACAAGAGGAAGAAGAAAAGGTGCGCACTGTCGTCAACAAGCACCAAAGGGTAATAGGATATACCATTGATGATCTCACAGGTATCAACCCTAATCTCTGCATGCATCACATTCTTTTAGAAGAAGGCAGCAAACCCATAATAGAACCACAAGGAAGATTAAATGAAAACATGAAAGAGGTGGTTAAAAAGGAAATCTTGAAACTACTAGATGCTGGGATCATATATCAAATTTCAGATAGTCCTTGGGTTATTACAGTGCATGTAGTTCCTAATAAGGGAGGAATGATAGTTATGAAAAATAAAAAAAAAAGAGAAACTCATACTAACTAGGACTGCCACGGGTTGGAGAATGTGCATAGATTATAAGAAGCTCAACAAGGCTACTAAGAAGGATCATTTCCCTTTGCCATTCATTGACCAAATGTTAGAGAGACTTGCCAAGTATACGCATTTGTGCTACTTGGATTAATATTCTAGATTTTTCCAGATTCCAATCCACCCAAGTGATCAGGAGAAAACCACATTCACATGCCCCTATAGCACATTTGCATATAGGGGCATGCCATTTGGTTTGTGCAACGCCCCTGCCATTTTTCAGCGTTGCATGATGGCCATATTTCATGACTTGATCGTGCATATAATGGAGGTATTCATGCATGATTTTTCTGTCTATGGCACTTCTTTCGATATTTGTTTGGCTAACCCTTAAACAGTGCTGGAACGGTGTGAGGCTGTTAACCTTGTTCTCAATTGGGAAAAATGCCATTTTATGGTGACTGATGGAATTGTTCTTGGACACAAAATTTCAGGGCGTGGTATTGAGATAGACCAAGCTAAAATCGATATAATTGAAAAATTTTCACCTCCAAATTCTGTTAAGGCAATTCGGACTTTTCTTGGCCATGCCGATTTTTATAGGCACTTTATTAAGGACTTCTAAGAAAGGATTCCGAGTTTGTATTTGATGAATCTTGTTTAGATGCTTTCCACAGGATCAAAACCGCATTAACCACAACCCTAGTCATTCAGCCCCAAGATTGGAGTCAACCTTTTGAGATCATGTGTGATGCCAGTGACCATGCTGTAGGAGTTGTGCTAGGACAGAGGAAGGACAACAAACTTCATGCAATCTACTAAGCAAGCCGTGCTTTGGATGATGCACAAGTCAACTATGCCATAACCGAAAAGGAGCTCTTGACAGTGGTCTTTTCCATTGAAAAATTTTGAGCATACCTGCTGGGTTCCAAGGTCATCATACACACTGACCAAAGTACCTATTGACAAAGAAGGAAACCAAGACAAGACTTCTGAGGTGGATCCTTCAACTTCAAGAATTTGACTTGGAGATTCGGGACAAGAAGGGTACGGAAAATGAGGAGGCTGACCACCTGTCCAGGTTGCCTTTAGAACACATGCCAAGTGAAAACATGCCAATTGATGACCATCTCCCAGATGACAGCCTCATCGCAACCATTCACAGTGTCACTCACAGGCTCATGCCGTGGTATGTAGAAATAGTTAGTTTCCTAGCCTGTGCAGCCCTTCCACCTGACTTGAGTTATTCTCAGAAGAAAAAGTTCTTCTCTGACATGAAGAACTACCTCAAGGATGAGCCCTTACTGTTTAGAAGGTGTGGAGACAAAATGATTAGAAGATGTATTCCTGAAGAAGAGGTGGCATAGTTACCACAATGCACAGTATGAAGGACACCATGGCGCGACCAGAACTGCCTTCTAGGTCCTATAAGCTGGCCTGTATTGGCCTACCTTATTCAAGGATGCATGTAATTGGGTGGTAGCTTGCATGGAATGCCAACGCACAGGGAACATTTCAAGAAGGCAGGAAATGCCACAATAAGGCATACTAGAAGTAGAGCTATTTGATGTTTGGGGGATTGATTTCGTGGGACCTTTCCCAAGTTCATATGGGAACAACTACATCCTGGTAGCTATTGATTATGTTTCCAAATGGGTTGAGGCCAATGCCTTCCCAACCAATGATGCCAGGATAGTGACACGGTTCCTCAAGAAAAATATCTTCACTCGATTTGGCACCCCAAGAGCCATAATCAGTGATGGAGGAGCCCTTTTTTGCAATCGACAGTTTGGATCTCTATTAAGAAAATATGGAATCAAACACAAGGTGGCCACTCCCTACCATCCTCAAACAATGGCCAAGTTGAAGTGATGAATAGGGAGATCAAGCAGATTTTGGAGAAAACAGTGGGACCATCATGCAAGGATTGGGCAGTGAAGCTTGATGATGCTCTTTGGGCTTACCGCACAGCCTACAAAGCAACCATTGGCACCACCCCATATCACCTTTTCTTCGGAAAAGCTTGCCACCTACCTGTGGAACTTGAACACAAGGTGTATTGGGCTATTAAGGCTCTAAATTTTGACATACAGGCCGTGGAAGAGCAGAGGTTGTTGCAGCTCAATGAACTGGACGAGCTGAGGCTGGAAGCATATGAAAATGCCAAACTAAACAAGGAGATGGCAAGGAATTGGCATGACAACAAGATCCAGCCCAAGAAATTCAAGGAGGGTGACCAAGTTCTTCTCACAACTCTCGCCTGAAGCTGTTCCCTTGGAAGCTTCGATCAAGGTGGTCTGGATGTTTCACAGTGTCACACTGTTACCCCCATGGAGCTGTTGAATTCTACAATGAACAGACACGACCATTCAAGGTCAATAGACACAGGCTGAAGCCATGTTACACAAGGACCAATGAGTATTAGGAGACTCAGCTGCTCCAAGATCCACCTCCCAACTAGCATAATGGGGAAGTGTCCATCTAAAAGACGTAAAAGAAGCATGCACTTGGGCAAAACCCAAGTGTGGTAATTTTCAGTTTTCCTTACTTTTTTCTCTTTCAGATTGTTTTGTGTGTTTTTTTGTTTTTGATTACCAGATGCTGCAATTCGATGGAAAAAGGAATCATCAAGTCAGAAAGTTGTCAGGGAAGTTCTTATACACCCTTTTTTTTAATAGCTAGCTTCGATAAATTTTACAAAAAGGAGTACTTTGATATTTCCACAGGCTCACCACAGCCTCATCACAGGCTGAGCCTGTGTCGAACTTCCACCCTAATCTAACAACTTATCTAGACGATTTACTGCACTTACGAGACATATAGCGATAGGAAGCCTCGAATGGAAATGCTAGAATTAGGGTCTCGCTGGATACAGAACACGAACCTTCCCCTGCATACACAGTTTCTACCTAGGAACAGCCTGTGCCACTGCAGGGACGAACAGGCTCAGCCTGTTTTGACTATAGTACCCAGCGCAAAAAAGGGAATAGGGGAAGATTTGTCTCACGCGTCATTAAAACTTCCCAGCATAATTATACCCCCTACCCACATGTCATTCATGCAAATAGACACAATCCAAAACTTTGAAAAGGGGGGCACACACATAAATGAATGGGCGGCGAAATCATTACCCAGCAGACATAATCTTTCTGCACCGCTTCACCGATTGTTGCACCTGTTCATTGGCTATAAAAGAAAGTCTTTGCCCCTCCAGTTTTCACTTCATTTTCTTCCTCCCGCCTACCTACTGTTGCAAACAATAAAAACATCAAAATTCCTCCCTACACAATCATAGCCGACGGTAACAAACACACCCCACCCACATCGTCTCTTGACTCTTCCACCCCCCCATTTCACCTTCCTCCACCCATCCACCGAACCTCAACCCCACAGAACAACCAGGCACATACACCATCACCCGCCCCCTCTTCTAATTTATCCAAAAAAACCTGCCCATCAACCCACCGCCACTACAACCCTTCCCCATCACCCCCGACACCACAACTACACCCAGACCTCCCACCCCTTCACATCCTCATCAACGAGTTCGCTCGCCTTTACCCTCCAACACCAACCCCACCCATCCCCCTCCTCGCCTTACCCGCACCACAAAAAACAACCACCACAACCAATCCAACAGACACCGCCTCTCATCCCTCACCAATAACTCATTACACATGCAGCCCTCACACCCGACTCACCAGCGGTGGCGACGTAGACCTAAACCTAAACCCCCCACCTGAACCCGAAACCACCATCTCCACCACTAAGGTGTGCCCAAAAAAGCACACCAACTGACACTGATCAATACAGCCCTGGAATCACCGGCAACCCCTACTTTTACTGATCACAGAGCCTCTGACCTCATCTGCTGACAGAATAGCATTAAAATCACCGACAAGGATCCACGGGCAAACAATACTCAGAGTAAGATTACAAAGATTATCCCAAAGTGACTGTCGCAAAGAAGCCTTTGGGCTGCCATAGATGGCAGTAAATTGAAAATTCACCTGATTCCATCGAACCTGTAGGTGAATAAATTGGACATGCTCCATTAGAACCTGGACCTCCAAAACATGTTTCCAAAGAACCCAGATTCCTCCAGAAAAGCCATTCGCTTCAACCCGGTGCGAATTGGGAAAACCTAACTTCCGAATAACCGAATCGGCAACCAACCCACTAATACGGGGTTCCACCAATACCAAAAGAGAGACTGAATTCGCCCTCACCATATCCTTAATCAACAAATGCTTGTGTGACGGCCCCCGGCAATTCCATATAAGACTTTTAAACATAAAAAAATGATTTAAAAGGATAGACAAGAACACACCTGGAACTAGGACGAAATTCGAACATGAGCAGAAACCTCCGCCAAGCTATCATCATTCGGACTGATTGGCTTCCCTGACTTCTTCTTAGAAGACCCCACTTCAGGGGAGGTTTCTTCAAGGGAAGCACCGGAACTACTTTCTTACTGCTCACCATTTCCTTCTCCGTTTGAAACCGACCCATCAAATTCAGGTCCGGAGGCTTCGAATGCGGTTAAGTCACGGAAGGGGAAGACCATGGCATGGGTGAACTATGCGAAGAGGAGAAAAGGGCAGGGGAGATAACTTGACGATGTAATTCGTCCGGGAAAACAAACTGCTTAGTAGGAACTGAAGGCACAGACAACAAAGGCGAACTAGAAGGCTGGACAGTATTGGAACCAACAAGCTTCGGTGGAGGAAAAACAAAGGTAGAAGAGGCCAAGGGACAGAACTGTGGCAGTATGGCCCGATCCGGGTAAACTGGACCTGTCACTGGACGAGGCCCCATTGCTAGTAGGCTTAGTAACCGGGCATGGCCCAATAACCACACCATTAGATTTGGACCGTGGAGCTAGAACAGTTGTCTGCTTCCCCATAATCTCTTTGCCTTTCCCTTTTCGAACAATATTACTAACTCCAGACTCCCGCGTGAAAGCAAACTCAGAGGTCTTACCCGCGATTGTAGCCGTACACGCCTCCATTGGTTCCTCAGAAGTCAACACTGCAAATCTTGATCCCGTGCTAACAGCCGAAAACCCAGGCCCCCTTGATTATGGGAACTCGAACCTTTCTCCACCCGTCGTCGCCGGCGCGTTGGCGCGTTCATCCACTGGCCAACGCCGCCTTCACCCGCATCCAACACAGCCGACTCTGGCAAAGAAGACTGCCTGCCACCAGAGACTGAGCCAGACGCTGCCATCGATGTAACGGCCGGGACAGAGGTCGGCTGCAACTTAGGACAAGCAGCCATACTATGAGCAACACTCCCACACTTATAACACAGTTGGTAGTCCTTCATACACCACCCGATAAGCACTCCCCTGTAATTCCACCATACCCTTGAGAGACTGGAGAAGATCCACCCCCACTGCAAGTTTAGCAAACTTACCCCTTTGCTTATCTCTAGTATGAACATCCAGACGCAGAGGCTTACCCACCAAACTACCCAATGCCATAAGCACCCGAGAGTCATACCTGGACAAGGAAAATTCTAGAAAACGAACCCAAACCACCGCCTTACTAATTTTGCCCTCAGATGGCCGAAATGAAGAAGACCAAGGCTGCACGGAAAGGGCATAATTCATGATTTGCCAAGGCCCTCCAACAAGAGCATGGAGATAATCATTCTCATCCTCAAATCTCACTACATAAAAATCATAATCAAGATCAATAACAGTGAAGGCTCGTGCCGGCTTCCACAATGATCTGAGACGATTACAAATGGTACGATAACCAATGTTCTGCCCTAGCAACTTCATAATAACAGCCTTGCGCCATGGATGATCCAAACGCGTTTGAAAGGCCTCAGAGAGCTCCACAGCTAACCCAAACTTCCCTTCCACAAACCGAATATCCCCAGCCTCACACAGAATTTCATCCTCCTCAGGCACAGTCTGATCTTGCGAAGGGCCCGACGCAATATCCTTGAAACTATGTTTCCTTTGGACATCAGAAGGAGTGCGCCCCGAATATGTGTCACCAAGAACCATATCCACATCCACAGCCAGCGGCACGCTCTGCTTCGCACCATCCGAGACCTTCTGCTCCTCCACCGGTGGCGCAGCGACCACTCCATCAGTCACCGTTGTCTGGTCGATGGCCACAGGAATGGCCTTGCCAGAGCCCCCACTCGGCGCCGACACCTCCTCTACAATCACCATCTCCATAGCCTCAGTAGAACTCTCCGCCTGAGCAATAACACCCTCCGGAGAGACCACCTCCGTGACAAACTTATTGTCATTTGACCGTGTAGCAGGGTCCGGAGGGCTACCGCCCTCCGCCTCTGCCGTTTGCGTCGTAGCCTCCGCCGTGACAAAGTTATATCTTATACAAGAATGTAAATTCTTCGGTTTGTTTGTTCGGTGGATTAGAAAAAAGGGATATCAAATTCTCATTCTCTTTCCAATTAATTTCCCCAACGGTGATTCTCAAAAAAAAAAATTTCCCCAACTGTATAGTATCGCTCAAGTAAAAAGGCGTCAGGAGACGATCATCACCAGAGCCCAGCTACAGTAAACAGGCGGATCCAAGCTGCGGTTTTTGATTCGTCGTGGAGTCACAGCGGTACTGGACCGCAAAAATTCGGGGAAAACCCATAAATTCACAAAGCTTAAACATCACTGGATCAAAAATTCTAAAAATTCAATCCAACAGTAAACAGGGGGAGTTCTTTTGTGCCAGCAAAATTGCATTCGCCTTTGAAGACCATCACTCTTTTATGCATGGAAGCATGCCGTAACCAATAAATCCTCTGCTGGATATCTATTTATACATTCACACTACCTGCAGGTTAGCTAGCATTGACGACGATAGAAGAACAATTGTACTAGATAATGCTTGTATGGCAACAAAAGGGCCAAAAACTCTACGAAAGACCCATTAGCCCAACAACTTTTCCATCGGTTTGGAACCAATTCTGAAATTCAACCGCAACAGACACCTGCTTGAGAAGCTGAACCATCCCTACCTCCTGCGGGCCCTGGCTGTCCTCCAGGTCCAAGTTTTATTCCATAAGACTGCAAAGTTAAAACAACACATAAAGCAATGAGATATGAGATCCAAAACAAACAGATGACATCGTATCATTATTATAAAACCTTACTTTATATGAGCATTTCTTTAGAAATCTCAATCAAGAAAAGGAAACAGCACCTCATTTGATATATCAAGAATCCCATCTTCAATCTTCTTGTAAATCTTTGAAGCAGTGCTTATGAATGCCTGAAGAACAAGATTTAGATTTTGGAACAAAGTCAACTAAAGTGATCACAATCATAAACAGTTGTCAGCGTATGAGGACTAATGTCTAAGACTATCACCTCCTCAACATTTTGAGCTGTTTTTGCAGAGGCCTCCATAAATATGAGCCCATGTTCCTTGGCAAATTGCTCTCCTTCCTCTGTGCTCACAGCCCTCCTGTGAGAAAGATCGCATTTGTTACCAATAAGCATTACCGTCATGTTTGCATTTGCATGCTGCCTTGCATCCTCCAACCAGCTAGCGAGGTGATTGAATGTTTCCCGCCTGAAAAAAGAATGTACACATCAGAATCATCACTCCATCCTCACCAAGTGAGAGGCAAACGGAAATTTCCAACCACTCAAGGAAACCACTACCATCTATCAGTGTCACATTCTCATAAAATGTCATTTAAAGATTTAAAGAAAGAACAATATGAAATGAAAGTAGGTCCTACAGCTCCTCCTTCAACCACTTCTCCACGCTTTTCTACTCGAAAACTAATATCTCTGCTTTCTCACTTGGGAGAGAACCCACTTCCTCTGAAGCACTTCAATTCCGCCAAATTTCAGTCGCAATCTTTAAAAACGGAAAGCTATTGATGTGAACTACGGTACAGTAAGCCAAGAGCGACAATTTACCGAGGTTAAGTGATGATGGATTGCCAGTTCATATTGTTTCTCAGCATCTGATTCTAGAAATTCAACAGGAGAAGAAGCAAAGGCATATGAGGAGATCAGACCAACATATCTAGCTTAGCCAAGACAAGGAAAGAGGCCGAGCAAAATCCCAACAGAAGACAACACTTTCTTGTGCACTACCCTTTCAATGCAACAATTTCTCAAAACGGAACGTATCAACGAAGCCCTTAGTATGTTCTTGTATTGTATGAATTACCTTATGGATCCTATACAGGAGAGGAAATGTAAGATCATTAGGAAATAGTGGTTTTTCTACTACGTCGATGGTAACCATAAGCAAATTCTGCTCTCTTGGTAGGTGAACATCATCTCCAAAGAAGGAAAGTTATTGAATAATTACATTTGGAGCATGCTTGCATCAATCATAAAATTGCAGGATAAACCATTTTGCATTATCCTTAAATGTTACAAAAATCTGAAACTACACTAATTGAAAGAAGCATGTAATATCATGGGCATGCCAGTTCAACAAAATTATTAGCATGTAACATTGATAGTTTCAAGGAATTGAATATAGAATGCTGTTCTGCCAGCAATTTGTATAAATTGCACAGTTAACAGAGAATTAGAAAGATTCAGAGTGAAAATGATACCTAGTGATATCATAAACTAGAAGTGCACCAGCAGCTCCTCGATAGTATGACCTTGTAATAGATCTGAAAGACTCTTGGCCGGCCTAGCAAAATAAAGAAGCTTCAGCCTACAGAGTCTTAGTACAGGAAAACAACATGACATAGCCAACTCATTATTACAGCCCAATTTGTACCAGTAAAATAGAAAAACTAATCAAAAAAATAAAAAATCTTCAGGAACCTATGGAGTTCTTCAAGTAATAGAACAATAAATCAAAAGCTATAACTAAGCAATCAGCATCGCACTGGGGTTTTAGATGCTTTGATCAGAAACTATAATCAAGCACAAATCAACAACTCCTCGAAGAACTGATACAGACACATAGGATAGAAACAAAAGAAAACAAACCGTATCCCAAATCTGAAGCTTAATGGGTTTGTTATCAATTGTGATCATCCTGGCCCCAAACTCCACACCAATGGTTAAGTCATGAACTGGCTGAAATCTCTTGTCAGTGAACTGCAATAAAAGACATGACTTTCCAACTCCTGAACAACAAAAGCACCAAGCTCTGGATTAGTCTCATCAAAAACAATGTATGGACTATGTACACTTGTCACCAGTAGCCATAAAAGCCAGTGGTTAAGCAATCTTGATTGATGAAAAGAACTAGAGCGTGCAGCAATGTAGCCATAAAAGCCTATTGATCTTACATCGATTAAAAGACATTTTAGTACAGGAAAAAATAATGATCCGGAAGGAAGATTATTACCAGTATCTCCAATTATTATGTACTTGAAGAGGTAAGCGTATGACATGGATCCTGCCCAGATTGCGCCTTTGTAATCTTTCTGTGAAATCTGTTCTTTTTAGCTGTTGTATACCCTGACAACAACAACTCAGATCTTCTTATGCGCGAGAAATTCTCATGTGAAAAACAAATAACAGACGAAGCAGAGGTAGTCAGTTAGCTGTGTCATAAAAACGGAAGCAAATAATATTAGTAATCAATGGAATGAAACAATTCCCCACGGAAGAAAGAAAGGCAGACCACAATTAAATAATAATCAGTACGTAGGCACCGTAATTAATTTTTTTTTAAAAAAATTGGGTCAACGAAACAATGCGCAATAGTGCATAATGAAAAGATGTAAATAAGATCAAATATAAGATGTAAATAAGATCGATTATACGATCAAACCGTTGCTAAAAGACTATGAATTATTATTCTTTTTTTTTTGTTACATTTCAAATTATTCGAATAGGAAATGGAAAAGAAGAATACTGAAGATCTTTTTCTTTTGGTACATCGGAATCCTAACAACTACCCATAATCCCCATCCTATCCCAAACCACCTACAATCCCACCATTAGGCTTGAATCCAAAACTTCTTGGATGAAACATCAAGAGAGATGCCACTATCTTTTTCTTTTAATACGTCGGAATCCTAACAACTACCCATAATCCCCATCCTATCCCAAACCACCTACAATCCCACCAATAGGCTTGAATCCAAAACCTCTTGGATGAAACACCAAGAGAGATGCCACTACAAGATTTTTTTCTAGTTCATAAAATAATTTGAAAGAGAATCCCATTTATCTTTTTTTAGTCAATTTGGGCTCGAGTCGAGATAGTGTTCTTCATGGGCCAATCATCACATCAGCCCGACGGATGAGGGTAAATCAGTAAAAGAACTATACAAGTGAGGCCTTTTGGGCTAGGCGAGCTCACCCGCCACATCAAGAACCCGCCCAACCCATCTTGTGCATGTGCATTGACCATCCGGGTCTATGTTTCAGTCGAAGTAGCTATGGTATGGTTTTAGAAAAAGAAATTAGAAACCAAATCCAAATTCTAACACACAAGTCAAACCCTGAAGTAAGAAAATCCACGCAATGACTTAATTTTTCGAACTTTGACTCGCATAAAGAAGACATACCAATCTTATAAACAAAGAATGTCAAAATGTGCATGGTAGAAGGATATTAAATCATAAGTACATACAGTTCATACTAACTAAAGTTTCTCCCCACCAATGCTCGGTTATGATCCCTAAGAAATGAAAAAAAAAAAAAATAGGAGTTCCTCGCATACTACCGGCTCATAGGGAGGAAAGAAAGCCAATCTTTTATATAAAGAAAATAGAATTCGTATCTTATCAGTTATTATAATGGAATTGGGTAAACTACCCTTATGCCCCCTGTGTTATCCAAAAAAAGTTACTTTGGGTATCGAGTTACCGATTCGTCAATTTTCCCTCCCAATTATTACATTTTGTTCAATTTGGGTACTCAGTTATTCCAATTTTGTTCAATTTGCACAAAGTTAAAATTGGGACACTATTCACCTAATTTGGCATCTGTTGGAGGGTGATGTAGAGGCGCCACATGGCTGCATGCGCCTGGGTAGCGCGGTTAGACGAGGTGGACCAGTGCGAGGAGGACATGTGGCATGTGGGTTTGTTCTCAACTGGCCGGAGTGAACAGTGCCACGACCCGCAACCCGCCTGCAACCGGGACGACCCAAACCCGTTTTTCCGGTCTGGGTCCCGCCAAAAGCCTACTTCCTAACCCTTTTTTCCCGCTTCTCTCTCCCACCCCGAATTTCGCACCCCACTATCGGTGGATTTAATTTCTTTTATCTTTTTTTTCTTTTACCATTTTTTCCTTATCCGCTTCAACTAAATTTTGTGACTTCATCAACGTTTCTTTTAGAACCAAACTGACTTAACTGAACTGAACATGATAAAAAGATCTGAAACAGTACTGTTGTAAGATACCCTGTCCTCTCCCTCTGGTATGTTCGATCTAGTGATTCTGTGGACATGAGGTTGTTTGGTGTTAGTAATCTCTTGGAAGAAGGAGAACATGGTGAATATGAGGGGGTGATGTGGTGGGGAACTGTGTGCATGTGAGATCTTTGTCGGAAGTTTGAAGGAGAAGGTTGATACTGAAGCGGATTCCTGCACGTGAGTGGTTCCTTTCGTTGGCAGTAAGTGAAAAGGAGTGAGATCTGTCTTTATACTATTGTGGGTTCTGTTGTCTTTATGCTGTTGTGGGTTGTGAGGTTGGCTTTTAACGATAATGTGGTCCATGTGTGGACCACGCGCAACCCTTTCTTTATTGTTTGTGTGTGTACTGCCTGAAACAGTTTTTAATGGTAACAGTAGCTAAACTGGGTTCTATTAAAATATTGGTTGGGCTTACATTTATGTCTTTGCTTTGTGTTTGGTTATGGCAGTAATGTCATACATAATTACAGTAAAGTACAACGACGGTTTTGTCCAGAAGGCGAGAAACTTGGTGTATGTGGGTGGCAAGATGGCAATGTACGAGTACAAGAGTATTAAGACATTAGACTTGAAGACGTTTCAGGATTGAGTGGAAAACTGCTCGCGGTTCCCAACAATATCTGGCATTCACTTTTCTGTATCCTCAGGAAAAGTGAAAGGTGTAGTAGGGTTATTGTTGGGAACCGCGACAGTGGAGGCAGAGGTGGGGGTTCAACAATTAATACACATTGCAAGAGAAGTGGTGGTTGAAGATGAAGCGCAACCAAGTGCACCCCATCTTGGAGGCTCATTCTCCAATGCTGTAGATGTTGGGGTTGAATACGGTGTGATAGGTGACCGACTAGATTTTTCAGAAGACAGCAACTTTGGAGAAGCACTTTGGGCAGCTTCCACATCTACTGCTGATTGTAGTCCCGTGGTTGCGGGTGTAAATTCTGTTGTTGACCCTGCTATTTGCAGCAGGGCCTTGGATTTTTGTGGTCCCTATAAAGAGGTAAATGGTGGTGCTTATTGCTAGGAGGAGTTAAATAGTGGTGGCAATTTCCAGGCTATTGAGAAAATGGTTGTTTGTGTTGGTGATGATGGCATCCTATTCAACATCGACTTAGGTGACGATGATAAGGATGATGATAAGGCACAGGATTCTTGGGTCCAAGCAAGGGAGATTTTCAAAAATAGAGTAATAGAAGATTTTGATGTCCCCGATGATGATGATGAAACGAAGGAAGATAGCAATGGTGATGATGGTGGTGATGAAGTTGTAGAGGCAAAGGGGAAAGTTCCAGGCTACGAGAGTGACGACTGTGACTCTGTGGAGCTGGTGAGTGTGGTTGGTACTGAGAACGAGCGTCTAGAAGAAGAAGATGATGGGCCGAGGGTTATTCAATCAACTTCAAAGGTGTATAAAGATAGTAATGTTGAATGTCCTGATTGGTTTGTGGGTATCGTGCTGGAGAATTTTAAGCAAGTGAGATATGCAGTGAAAATATATAGGATCAAAAAAGGTGGGACAGTAAAATTCTACCGTAATGATAAGGACAAGCTGCGGGTTGTTTGTAAGCCCAGATGTCCATGGGTACTGCATGTCAGTGTAAATGCTCAGAGAACCTTGCAGGTGAAAACTTACCATCATTTGCATACCTGCAGTAGGACAAACAGGGTACGGATTATGAGAACAAAGGTGATTGCAAGGTTGATGAGAGATAGGATTGTTGCACATCCTAGTTTGACGCAGGAGCAGATTCAAGATTTGAGTAGGAAGGAGCTACAGATAAATGTGTCCCCGTCAATGTGCAGGCGGGTGCAAAAGGAGGTTGTAGGTAACTACAGTGCATCGTTCACGAAAGAGTATGCTACACGGTACAGTTATCAACAAGAATTATTGTCTAGAAATCCAGGGAGCAGTATGGTGATCAAGGCAAACAATGATGACCCAGATAATCCAAGGTTCATGAGGATTTATATTTGCTTTGCGGCATGCAAAGAGCGGTGGAAAGCTAGATATAGACCAATCATTGGGCTTGATGGGTGTTTCCTGAAGGACATTTGTAAAGGACAACTCCTATGCGCCGTTGTTCGAGATGGAAACAAGCAAAATTTCCCAATTGCCTGGTGCGTGGTGGAGGTAGAGAACTATTCTAGCTGGCGATGGTTCATTGAGCATCTCATTTCTGACCTAGACATACAAGCTGATGGCCGTGGACTTGCGTTGGTGTTAGACATGCAGAAGGTACTCCCTCCATTCCATTGTAATTGATCATTAATTGAGTTTTTTCCATGTTTATTCTTTACTATAAATAACAATTACATCTAGTTTGTCTACTTTTATTAAAAGTGAAATAAGGGTAAGTTGGTCAAATAATCCCAAATTCTAGGCTAATAATTATCCTCCTTGATTTGTGTCAGGATTTCTTAAACTCAATTAAAACGGAATGGAGGGAGTATGCTCTTAGTTGTCATAATTTTCTTAAGATTACCTTCGTAATTCTGATACAGTCCCTTCATGTCATTGATTTCTACTTGTTGTTGTCTGACATTCATTTCTGAACACGGTAGTTGCGGTCTGCATTTCTTAATTTGCTTGATTGGATGTAACCGTTGTACAAATTGAAAGGTACTTTTGTTAGGGACTTGTTTCTGTGGTTGCGGATGTTTTACCACAGACAGAGCATAGAATGTGTGCTAGACACATTTATGCAGCCTGGCAAAAGAAGTGGAAGGGGTTAGACAAAAAGAACCATTTCTAGATGTGTGCAAAGAGTAATTATCTCCAAGACTTTGTTGAGAAGCTGGGAGAGCTTGACAAATTGGGTCCTAGATGTGTTGATGACTTAATTCAACATTATCCACCTTGGACATGGTGCAAAGCCTACTTTTCAACAGAGATGAAGTGTGATTGTGTTGACAACAACATCTTGGAGACGTTCAATGCGTGGATATTAAGAACCAGGAGAAAACCTATCATCTCCGTATTGGAGAGATAAGGGTTATGATCATGAATCGACTCCGAGCCAAAAGGAGGTGGGCTAAAACTTGGGGAGATAGGGACATAATTGCTTGAATTCAAGACAAGTTAGATAAGAATAAAGAAAGTTCATTCAACTGGAATGTAGAATTCAATGGCACTCATGAGTATGAGGTGAAGTTGGGAGAGGACCAACATTTAGTGGATTTGGAAAACCTCACCTGTTCCTGTAGGGCATGGCAGCTTACTGGAATTCCTTGTCCACATACTGTAACTGCTATATATTATGCAGGAAAAGAGCCAAACGACTATGTCAGCCATTAGTATAGGAAGGCCACATATGTAGCAAGTTATAAACACTCTCTAGGAGGAATCAGGGGAAAGAAGTACTGGCCATTGACTGATGACAGACCATTGCTTTCACCAACTGTAAGGCCGATGACTGGAAGGCCAAAGAAGAGCTAGAAGAAAGACAAAGATGAGCCAAGTAGACTGGAAAATTGGCCAGAAGTTGGGAGACCAAGAAATGCACCAAATGTGGGAAGAAGGATCATAATAGGAGAACATGTCGACTTGGAGGGGATCAGGTTACGGGAGATGGCACACAGCGTCAGGTAATGGAGGACAGTGGCTCACTTTAATACATATTACTTATATTTTTGTTATGCTGACACGGTTGTTTTGCTGCTAAGCAGGATAATGAAAATGTCCGCCCAGAAGAGGTTGTTGTCACGCCACTGTATGAGTGCTCACTACCAATATCAGTAATTAAGCATATGATTTTGACTCATCCTAATCCACCAGCTAGGCCGCTGCACAATCGCCCAAGTAGTGCCAGGGCTACAGCATCACAGAGTTAGCTACATATATTTCCACTATATTATTATGTTCTACATGTTGTTGTCAAAATAGAAATCCTCTTTTACTGGTATCAAGTGATGAATCCCCACATATTGTTGGTATAGGTACAACACCACAAGCATCTGGCGAGGGCAGACAAGCACAAGCTTCTAGTGAGGGTACAGGACGACAAGAGCAACAACCATCAAGTCAGGCCACAGCAGGAGGAGGTAATAATGTCACTGCAGGTAACATGAGGGAGGCAGAAGGTGAAACTCACTCACTATGTCCAATGTTGACTTATCACTGATTCGACAAACTGTTAACTCGGTTATCGTATTTGTTGTTTAGGTTCACAACCACATGGCAGCAAAGTTGTCCAACCTTCCTGTAAAAATAAAGGGCGAATGAGTATGAAGGAGGTTCCAAATGCAACTGTGCAACGTACAAGACCAGTGAGGAACATCCACCCTCAGAAAGATACACAGAGGCCTTTACTCCACCTCCCAATGCTACTGGAACCGGAGCATCCAGACAAGGGACACCAACTCGTACTCAGGCTGGGAATAAGGTGACATAGGATACAAAGTCAGTGATGCAGCCAATTCCGTCCCAAGAAAAAGACTGGACATATAAAGAGAGGAGGGGCACCTCCACCTGGGAAATAGCCTGATAATATAATCAAGCGAGGGAGACCTGCAAGTGCAAAACAGCCTGAGCTACCTGCCAAGCGCAACAAATACAATGAAGGCAACTATGGACATGGGGTGATGTATAATGAGAAGACAAACACTTATGTTTAAAATGTAAGTTGGTTCTGTCATAGTGCATGGTATTGCAGTTGTGATTAATGCGATGCTATGTGCACCATTGTCATGGCATTTTTGGTGTTCACATCATTTAGTCTTACAATTTGGGAGGCCAATAGAGAGGGTAATCAATACAAAAATGACCAAAAAGAAACCAATCCTACATTTGGTAGATTCAAGACATTATGACACTGGCTTCAAAGCAAAAGGGTTGCAATAGAAGGGCAAAGAAGCAATGACGACGAGCCAACTGCAAGCTAATGCTAGGAAGAGGATTTCGGCAGCAGTTGCAGCTGCTACACGAAGAAGGAAGGGAGGGATTGTAATTGGAAAAGCAGACGGTGCAAAATAGGGTGAAGATAAGTAAATCCACTTGTTCATGTGTAAGTTGGAGTAGTAAAATACATGATGTGGTATGTACTCGTATATTTAACTGTCTAAGATGCTTCTTAGGATATGTACTCATATATTTAACATTCTGAGATGATTTTCAGAATATGTACTCGTACATTTAATTGTCTAATATGCTTGTCAGAGTATGTGCTCCTGTGTCTGATAGTGATTATGGCACGAAATATTGGGCAATGCTGTGGATCCTCAGAATTTAGGTTGAGGGCCAATTTTAACAAATGTAGGACTTTAATTGGCTTTATTGAGTTTTAATTGGATTACAGTGGAAAAAAAAATGTCCCAAATGTAAAGGCTGTGTTTCGAACCAACGACGTCGTGGTAATTTTCGAGGGGGCCTAACCAATGTGGTAAAAGTCAATTCATGAAATTGTACCGTTGTTTACAATACAGAATAAAGTTTAGGGGGCCTAGGCTTGGATTCTTACCATTGACTAAACTTATTTGTCTGTACTAATACAATGGGTAGCTGAACTGTAATTGTAATGTATGATGTCTGATAATCTTAGGTGAAGCCAATTAATAGACTAAATATATAATTTTGAAATTTCGTAGGGTATTACATTTAATGTGTCAGTTGGTCAGCACATGTAAAATCCAATTACGAAATTCAATGATGACTTACATTTCCATTACCTATGCCCCTTGATCACTCTAATCCCTTGTTTGTGTAAAGCACGCAACCCCTTCGTTTCTACAGACTCCCTTTGTTATTGGGTAATGACACATTAATGCCGGTTGAATTCGACTGCATGTTCGCTATATCTCCGTCTATATATTCTAACCACTCTCACCAAAACCGTTGCACTAAATCATCTAGCCCCACTCCCTCTCCCATGCTAAAGCATAGCAACAAACCACTTCCAATTGTGTAACATCGTCTACGATGGCTCCCAGTGCATGTTCTCGTAACCATTCAAGAAAATCGAGAAGTGATCATGGGGAGAGGCAAACCAACGCTGTGACACGGGTTCCTCGACAGGTTCGGCGAGAGGTAAACCCTCAACTTCACTCTTGGTGGGTTCAGTTGCACAAAATCCCTCCGGCCTTTATTCGCCACTGTGAAGACCCGACCCGATCTTCATTGGATCAAATTATTTGATGCCGCCATTGATTGCCCCGGAGGTAGGGGGATCGGTGACTAGTGCAGGCCCCTCTCAGCAGAGTTCAGCTCCCAAGAAGAAGAAGACCACCAGGGCATCATCCTCTATGTCTGGCATTGTTCTCCAGCTTCTGAGGCTGACTATGAGTCCTCCTATGATACCTATAGACACTGTCGGGTTCCTTTTATCGAGGATCTCCCACCTGACTTCCCTTCTTTCCCGACTGACATTACTATGGTACCTTTCCTAACCAATTCCCCAAGTGCTGCTTCATCTTATAATTTGAATGATTTCTCCTATTGTCGACAGGTCCCAGTTGCTGAGGCATCCCGACTTTGGACATTGCTTGGCGGGCGAAGGCGACTTTGACGACCCAAGCTATCTAGATACGTGAGTTGACTTCCTGTATGAGAGAGGGTGGCTGTTCCCGTCCTGTACCACCACCTCGCGATCCTCGCCCCCATGGTCCCTTTGTTCCACCAACTGCCCCTCATCCGGGCCTTTACCCCACTAATCATACATCGGGTGATTCTGAGGATACCATTCAGGAGCACACTCGACTGGTTCGCCAGACTCGCGGAAAGAAGAGACGGGCTTGTTTTCTAGATGTATGCATTTTGATGGATTTACTTTCCCTTTTTGTATCAATGTATGCATGTTTGTTTTCCCTATATGCGAAGTGCAACTATGTATGCAGTTTTTGAAAATAACCGAGTCGTATGTCGTGGGTATCAAGTTGGCTTAGGTATTGGTTCGACAGGTTTTCCCAAGGTCTCGAATTTTCCCATTCTCATTCATTGGATGAAACGTTAAAGATTATCCCAAGCAAACTCCCTCAATCTCAATGAGCATGAATCCAAGTCTCCACACACACCGTTAGCCCTAACTTTTGCCTAGGCCGCCTTTTCGGGTTTTCAAGCTAGCAGGCATGTCCTAATTTTTGCCTAGGCCGCCCTTTCGAGTTTTCAACCTAGCGGACTGATTCCCCCTCTCTTTTCTTTCTTCATTTTCACTTTCTCGGAGACGTGTAACCATTGACCACCTAGCCTGATGGTGAAAAGCTTCTTGTTCTTGGTGATACCTTCAAAAGATGACACAATTCTGATCCTTTCTTTCCCATTTGCTGACGGAGGCACACTTTGAACAATCCCGAGGACAATGTTTTGAGTGACTAAAGACTCTCCCTGACAAACACAACCCAAATTTAAACCTTACCATGCCCCTTCATTAATTTAGTTTTGGATTATTTAGACCGAGCTCATTATCGAGTTGCCTATGTACCAAAATAAAGATGACGTTCAATTTCCTTTGAAAATTCTAAAAAGTATTTTCCCAGAAATTTTAAATGGCACATTGGTTGTGAACTCACAAAATTCTTTCTACTCTTTTTTTTGTTTTTTTTTCCTCTTTTTTTCTCTTTCTCTTTTTTTTCTTGTTTTTTTTAGGGTGACTTCACAAGCCAGGCTTCAGAATGCAACTAGAACACAATGGAATCTAAGATAAATTTGATTTACCGGATCAGGTCTCCGTAGTTCATTTTATGGTTCCCAAGCAAAATTAACAAATTTTGGTAAGACTCGAAACACCAAACTTATAAATAAAAGGACGAGGCTTTTCATTCATTTCATGGAAATTAAATAACAAAGTACAGGACTGGCAATACTAGCTCTCTAGGGCAAGGTTATCAAGGACAAACCAAAATTCTCCTTTTTATTCTAAACAACCAAAATTAGACCCGACACACTTAAAGAAACCCCTTCCACCCTAATTTGCAACTCTAGACGTCTTTTTCCATTGTCCATTCTATCTTATCCGGGTACACAAGCTTCCTCCGTGGGACTATGGTAAAAGTTTCACTGGGATCATCTTGTTGGACTTCAACCATCATGGCCTCATCTTCAGTTTCTGGATCTTCCTCATCTTCCTCATTAACCAGCATGCCATCTTGAGGCTTCAAATGTTCATCAGACCTTGAAGCATCACTTCAATCATTCCACTTGCTCTCCCTCATTTCCCTAATGCAATCCCAGAGGGTTTCCTTCGCCTTCATGCTTTCTCGAGTCAGTGCAACATTTTGGAGTTGAATGCCCCTTATCACATCTTCGACCAGGGAGTATTTCCCTATAGCATCTCAGAATTGTTTCGTGGCCACCTGGGCGAATGGTTGCCCAAGTAGGACTCCCCGGAGGACTGTCTCCTCCAGCTTATTCATCAAAGCCCTAAAGGTGGCTTGAATTTCCCTTTGTTGTTGGAGGCTCCGGTCTTCGTACATTGGTTGTTCTTCTCCTCCCATTGGCCTATCCCCTAAGTTCACACTCGTGCTCATGCCATCTTCCGGTTGGTTGATATGCTCATTGCTCATGATTCCTCTCCGCTGTCAAAGGTGAAAAGGTGGAATTCAAGATCTCTCCTAGGTAGGTTTGAAAGGAAAAGGGATTGGTAATCACAAGTTTGGGTAGAGAAGGTGGTGCAGGAATTGACTTCCGACTCAGTCATGCTTCACTTGTTTTGAAAATATGCAAAATGTCATGTGTCATACAAATCTGCTCTCTGAATTTTTAGGACATCTGAATATTTACTCAAATTATCATAAAATGAATCTTCTTCTGAGTCTTGGCTGATCACTTCTTGAAGATTGGGCATTTCTTTCTTGCTGGACCATGGATGATCTCCCCTTTTTTCTCCTTCTCTCACTTTCCCGATGTAAGCATAAATTGGAACCCCAAAATAACAAGAAAAATAACAAAACAAAACACATATATACAAGGCATGACATTTTCCGCACAAAAGCACGTACCACTTATTGAATTACTATGCATGAGATGCTCAGGGTATGCAGTTGGTTGGGGACTAAAGATTGCCGCTAGGGAATAGGTTGACCTACTCACATGTGATAATGGATATCGCATGAGGTCCGAGGCCCATTAATCTCCATCATTGCTAAACATCAAGAAACGGGTTCACTCAAGCCACTATCGCTTAAGGAAAGCATGTAGCGGACTTAGATTCCCTCACCCTCTTATGGTAGAGGCTTGACATCAATCATGATGAATACAAGGCACTTATGATGACACGTAAAAAGGTATACGAAATTCAACGATTGCACAAAGTTTCTTGAACCCTCAGAATCCCCAGCGGAGTCGCCAGTTGTGAAGACCCGACCCAAAATCACTTGGGCCTCTTCACCTATTCCTTACACCTTCTTCTTAACCAACACTCAATATCTTTGGAGTCGCCACCCAAATTTTATTATAGGGCAAAATTCGGGAAAAAAACCTTTCATGACTCAATTAAGGCATCCGATTAGCGAACTAAAGATATTGGGCCCGGGGGTTCGTCACAGATGGGAAGGTGTTAAGCACCCATCGGTGTTGGGCGAAACATTGTGCAATTGATGAACATAAGTATACCTTGTGCAAGTGTGTGAAGTGTGGAAACAAATCACATAAAGAAAAGTAATTAAAATGGAACAAAAAGAGAAAATAAAATAATTAGGGTTGAGTCTCTACCACTAGAGACCACCTACGTACCCTGGCGACCGGGTTCAAAGCCCACGTAGTTCTTGTTCATGGCATCACAACACTCACATCATCAATATCATCATCAAATCCTCAGCAAATAATAAACACAAAAAGGGTTTAGTGTTACCTCTTGTAGCCCTCCTCCAATTCCTTGGTTTAGGTTGAATTGTACACCTAATAATTGATTCCCTCTTGGTCTACCCTTTCTGCCTCTTTGTTGATGCTACCCACGAAATCCCTCCAGAATTTTTGCCTATAGAAGGATTTCTAGGCTTGGAGAGGTAGAGTTTCTCCAAGCAACAAAGCTTATGGGGGTGTGTGTGTAATGAGAGATTGATCCCTTGAAATGTGAATGAGAGGCCCTACTTATAGTTTTTTAGGGAGTATAGGGGTGTGGACCTGCTTAATGACTTAGGTCTCAGCCGAAAATCTGGCCAAAACCGTGTAAAATCAAATTAGGGGAGAAAATCGGGAAAAATCGGGCATTCTGGGCACCAAGACCGCCAGGGCCCGCGGTCATGGGTTGGATAGCTACCATGGTCGGCGGTTATGGACTAGATGACCGCCAGGCCCGGCGGTCATCCCGCCATGGCCACCCGACACCCCCGCGTTTCCCCGTTCTTTCCTTTTCTGCACCTAGTTTCCCTTAATTCCTCCCTAATTTGATTCCACCGTGTAATTAACCCCTAATCAACCCAGAATCACCTCTTTGCTTGATTAGTACTGCCCTCAATCATCTCTTAATTGATTGATTACACATTAAGTCCCCATTTTATGCCCAAATCATACAGAAAACACATTTACCCTTAAAGGATGATTTAACTCTGATTTTCCTCAAAAATCAAAGCTAAAATTAGTCTGCAAGTAATGTGTTTATGGGCTACTCAACTCTATAAAATCCATACTTTATTAACTTAGGCCCTGAAATTCATCTTTAACCCAAAAATAAATCATCTCATTATAATCGACTTAAAGCAAACAAGAAAGCCCAAATAAATAAAATAGGATGATATTTTAATGAACTGGACTTTAGTATATTTTTATCCTAAGATTAAATCTTCACCTTAATCCTAAGGTTCAAACATATAAACCCCAATTCATAAAATATGCATTCCACTAAAATAAATTCTAAATGCGCCTTAGCCAAAGACCAATTCATCTCATTAATCTTATGGTTTGAGCATACCTAAAATCTAAATTAGAGGAATATTCATGGGTCAAATTTGGGTGTTCACAGCCACTCTATCATAACTCGGATAGTGAAAGCTTTCCCGACATTTTATTGCTATGAGCCATATCTTGTGTCCCTGTTTAGAGGGAAGCATTTTGTTAGAGAGAAAGTGGGGTTGAATTTTCGGCATCCCCTACTTCCGGGTGTGCACCATATTTTCCAGCGGGATAAAATCTGGATCAGCTTCAAGTATGAGAAACTTTGGCGGCTCTGCTACAGATGCGGCATGGTAGGGCATCAAATTGAAGGATGCTGCATGGAGATGCATAACTCCGAGGGCATTGAACTACTTGAGGAAACTAGTTATACTGGATGGAGCCAAGTCATATCGAGGGGCGATTCTTCCTGTACAGGATAGTACCTGTCCTACAAGATTATGACTATGGTGAGTCGGTTGGGGATTCCGGGATTCCAATAGAACAATCTAGGTCATGGGAATGGTAGTTAATCGCTTGTTTTATTTTTGTTGCCATAGTCCTCTTTCGGACTAATCCAGTGCACTCAACTTTTATGTTAGATTTCGTTATCGGGTTTTCTGTAGTTGTTATGCACTTTGTTCATTACGGATGTTTTTTTGTGATGTGGAATCGTATACTATTAAGGAAGCATCCATGGCCATAGCCAGCCCTTCCTGTTATTCTGATCGGCATTTTTTGGAAGCAATAGACAAACAAAACCCTAGAACATCTGAAAAGGCAACCCAATTAATTTTTTTTTGGAAAAAAGCATATTTCATAAAATTTGGCCATAGTGAAATATCAAATATTATGCTGGTGATTGTGGAGGCCCAAAAGATCTAGACATCTACTTTATTTAGACCTATTAAAACATTAAGATGGGTATGAGAATTTAATTTGTTTTTAATTGCAATTACACAACAAATCTTTTGAGTTCATTAACCTTAACGGAAAAACATTTCCATTTTCGAACTCTAATTTCCTACTCCTTTGGTAATTTTCTTTTCCTACACGAAGACTTGGAAAATTTTGAAAACTTGGCCCGTGCAACGCGGTTAGAGTTGTTTAATAGGTTTTTAAATAGTAATTTTAAAAGCATTGTATGGAAAATCAATTACATAGAAAAGGAGAAAATGTAGATAGATATAAATAGTTTAATGATATTCTACGAACTAGTGTACACCCCGTGAAATACACGAGCATGGAAATTGGTTCGGTTATATGTCAATTACAATTTTGTGCACTGATTACTATTATTTACATAATATTTTAATTTATAAATAATAAATCAAAATAATGATGAAGATGCAATAAAAAACATAATCAATTTAAATTGAAAAAACTTACTCTTAAAATCTTTTCATCTTATCATTATTATAGAAAATTAACAAACTATATAACGATAACCAAAGTAATCTCTATAATACATGGTAATCTCTCGTGAGATGTATATTGTGTATAATAATAATAATAATAATAGTAATAATAATAATAATAATAATAATAATAATAATAATAATAATAATAATAATAATAATACATTTTGAAGGAGAAAATCTTGGAAGAAAGAAGGGGATGAACACAACAGATTTAGGCAAACCAACAACCTTAAACACTGAGCGAGATAAGGGTTAGTTTGGTGTTATGAAGATATATTAAAAATTGCACATTTATGTGGGGAGGACATCTTATTATTCTTTTCCACCAATGAAATCTGGGTTATTGTTCTCGACTTGATTTATGTCCAACGTTTCACCGTCTGCTTTCTTATCCTTGTGCTCTATTATAGACCAATCTCATCACGGGTAGAAACTGGGATGGTAGGTTTTGTCACTACGAAAATACCGGAAACCCAAAGTGATGCACTATTGCAGGAGAAGAGAGAATAGATTTGTGTTATTAAACACCAAATTCAACATAACGGGAACATACAAAGCAAAAGAAAAAATGTTAAACTAAACTCCTAATCAGCCCCCTAGGGGCTTCTTCATCTTCAACTCCTCCTTGAGGCGGTTGTTCACTACTGCCAGATCTTTGCTCTCTTTGGGCGCTGTAATCCAGCTTTCGCAGAGGCTCCGACAGGCCTCCTCCAACCGATCCAGCATCCGGTCTCGGTTTCGGATCATCTCGAGTAGCAGCTCATTTTGTTCAACCAGTTGCCAGCACATCGCTTCCATCTCCTTTTCGTGCTCGGACTCGATCCTAAGAGCCTCACAAAGGCCATGAATAGTTTCTATGTGGTTAGCCATAATTTGGTATGAAGTATAAAGAGAAAGACCAGTTATGTGTTGCTAGTGTTGGCGATGTAAACCTATATATAGGGGAAGTTGTGACTGTTCCATTGACCTAATGGTTAACGTCATTAAATAGGGTCAATTTTGGACCATCATCCTATCCAATCAGCGTAATGAGTAGACGTATCGACGGTCACTTTCACAGACGCCAAAAACCCTCGCTGACGTCTCCATGCAAAGTAGTTGGAAAACCATTAAATACAAAATGGTGGAAGGCGAAATCTAGGAATTAAAGGCAACATTAATAAGCTTCCAACAACTAAAAGAAGACAACAACTACAATTGGAATAAAACTACGAAAGTAGGAAAAAAAATTCTGACTTCTCCAAATTTTTGTCCCTAGCATTCCTCCTTCCCTAAGGAGATCAAAGAGGTGGTGGTTCAATTCTTTTTAGCTCTTTATGTTGACAGAGACGAGGCTCAGCCTGGTATAGGAGACATCCTGTTACCATCACTAACTCCCGAACTAGCCTCCTCTCTAGAAAAACTAATTACCAAGGAAGAGATCAAAACAACAATTTGGAGTTGTGATAACAATGAAGCCCTGGTCCAGATGGCTTTAATTTCTCTTTTTATAAGAGAGGATGGTCCTTCTTACAGGATGATATTTTTGTTCTTATCCAATATTTTTCTAGAAGAGGTCCCTCCCGAAAGGCGCCAATGTATCCTACATCACCTAATTGCCCAAGAAAGGTGAAGCTAAGGCTTTTGGGGATTTTCGCCTGATCATTACCATTCACGGTGTTTACAAGATTATCTCCAAGCTCCTCGCTGAATGGATTAAAGCAATAATGCACCACTTGATCAGCCCCTCCCAAATGAGTTTCATGGCTAAGAGATCGATTTTGGATTGTGCATTATTAGCCTCTAAAGTAGATCACTCCCTAAAAAGGTCTAATCAGAGGGTCATAGTCTGGAAGCTTGATTTTGAAAAGGCTTATAACTCGGTTTTTTGGGGTTACTTTTTCAGGTCATGCACAAGATGGGTTTCGGTGGTCATTGGATGTTATGGAATAAGTCTTGTCTTGCTTCATCCACACTCTCCATCTTGATCAATGGTTCCACCTCTCCCCAATTCGCTATGCTTAATGGTTTAAAGCAAAGTGATCTCCTCTCTCCTTTGTTGTTCCTTTTAGCTGTAGAGGGCTCAGCACCTTTGATTCGGATGGCAGTGTCTAAAAACTTGATTGCTCTGGTTGTGGTGGATGATACTCTGTTACTATTTTATAATATGCGGATGACACCCTCATCTTCTCCCATGCGGATTAGATGTCTTTGCTTAACATGACGAGGGTCCTCCGATGTTTTGAGTTATTTTTTGGCTTGAGTATTAACTTTGACAAGAGTGAACTTGCTGGAGTGGTTCTTTCCATTTCTGAGGTGGAAGTACTGCCCGGTTCCCTTCATTGCAAACCTAAGTTCCTACAGTTCACCTATTAAGGGTTACCTTTGGGTGCCAATATGCGGCTTCAAAAGTCTTGGGCTCCGGTGCTTGCAAAGTTTCGGACACAGCTACAAACATGGAAGGGACGTTTCTCATCTTTTGCGGGAAGGCTTGTCTTTCTTCGCTCGGTACTCTCATCCTTAACTCTGTACTACCTTTCTCTATACCCCTTACACGCTTTGGTTGCTCCCAAGTTGGTCAGAATACAATGGAGGTTTTTGTGACATCTAGGGTCGATAAGGGCGGGAACTGTATGCCAGTGCTGGAGAGTGCGTGGACAAGAAGCAGCTTTTGGTAAGCTTCTAGATGGAAAGGCACATGAATGAACCAAATCCATACCCGAATAGGGAAAGCCTCTGAGACTGTGTAGGGATGGGGCTGCACAGTTGGGCGATTTCGTAATTTTAGAGGTATGGGACTGCGTAATTAAGAATAACTATAATAAAGTGATTTCGAGGTTGTACAGGTATGCGACTGTACAATTAAGAATAGCTTAAACAGTTTGATGGGTACTAACTGTATCAACAAGGTGCACCTACCTTTTCGGTGCTCATCTCATAAAAACTACTCCTGAGAAGTTCTCCCCGAAAATATGCGAGTGAGGACAAAGCATGTTGGAAAGGTCCTGTTGGTGTGTAGTGACAGTTGACAAGTTGGGACGTTACAGTTGGTAGCGAAGCTCCAGAACTCCTCTAGTACGGTGCGGGGTTTGTGGATGAACCTAGCGAAAGTTGGTGGGCATATGACACCAGGGGTCGATGAGGGAAGGAATTGTGCCCCGGTGTCGGGGAAATATGCGAGTGAGGATAAAGAATGCTGGAAAGGTCCTGTGTTGGTGTGTAGTGACAGTTGACAAGTTGGGACGTTACAGTTGGTAGCGAAGCTCCAGAACTCCCTTAGTACAGTGCGGGGTTTGGGGACGAACCTAGCGAATGCTGGTGGGCATATGACACCCGAGGTCGATGAGGGCAGGAAGTGTGCGCCGGTACCGGGGAGTGCATGGACAAGGAGAGGCAATTATACGGGTATGGGACTGTATAATTAAGAATAGCTCTAATAAAGTGATTTCAAGGTTGTATAGGTTTGAGACTGTATAATTGAGGATAGCTTAAATGGTTTGATGAGTACTAACTATATAAAAAAGGTTTACCCATCTTTTCGATGCTCATTTCATAAAAACTCCAAAGTTAAACGTGCTTGACTTATAGCAATTCTTGGATGGGTGACCTCATGGGAACTTTTCTCTGGAAACATGCAAGTGAGGACAAAGCATGTTGGAAAGGTCCCGTGTTGGTTTGTAGTGACAGTCAACAAGTCTTTATGATCGGGGTCCCGGTGATCGCACTAAAATTTCCTTTGTGGCTTGGCAAAAAATTGCTCAACCTAAAGAATATTGCGGTTTAGGGGTTGCGTCTTTATTGGCCAAGAACCAGTCCTTGTTTTTTAAATGACTTTGGCATTATTCTATTTTTATTTTATCCAAGGCTTCTCCAATATGGTCTGGTATTTTATGCAGTGCACTTACAGCCAACTTGTTAGGCACCCGCTTGCTTGATGGCCTTGTTTTGGAGATTGGAGATAGAAGGAAGATGAGTTTTTGGTTTGATGGTTGGTCTATTGGGGGTTGCTTGAAATCCAAGTTTCCATGCCTTTTTTTAGTCTCTAAGTTTCATGAGATAACTTTGGCAGATGCCAAGGATAAGCTCTTACTGGACCCTTCTATTTGGACTAGACCTCTGTATAGCTAGGAGATTGCTCAGTTTTCTACTATTCAGCAAGACATGGCTACTATAGCTTTTCGGGCTGATACTCCAGATATCTGGCAATAGACCCTAGATTTTTTTCCCGAATTTCGTCTAACTTCCCTGCATAGTTTTTCTTTGGTATGGTTTTCGGTGACTCCAAAAAAATCGAGACCTTCTTGTGGTTGGCTTTACACGGTGGTCTTGCTACTCGTGATTGCCTTCTGCGGTGGGGTATTCTAATGGCTAACCATGCATCTTGTGCTATATGTTCTACCAAAGTGGAATCTATCGATCACCTTCTTTTGCATTGCCCGGTCGCTAGGAAACTGTAGCAACTGGTATGTCGTTGGCGGGTGTTTCTTGGGTATCTCCTGCCTCTATTTCAGATTGGGTGCACCAGTGGCTTTATCTTGCGGGCGCGCTTACAATCGTGCTGCTTGGCTCATCATCGGCTATCTACCCTTTGGTCCTTTTAGTTGGCCCGTAATGGCGTCTGTCTTCCAAGCCAAGCCCAATAATGTGGGCTCTCTTTTTGATCTCACGATAAGTCGTGCCACTTTTGGTTCAAGCTGCTACGTCAAATGTTTCCCTACGGGGTTAAGGTTGTTCTGCAGACACCTTACGCCTTTAGCACCCTGCCGAGCGTGTGATTTTACATTTTATAGCATAATCTTGTATTTTTCACTTCTATACAGCCCGGGCAGAGAAAGAGTTTAAAACCTAGACTTTCGATTTGTGATACCATCCCGTGCTTAGACATGGTATGCTGTTTTACTTACAGGGGAGATATAAATTTTTTACCTTCGCGCGACCAATACTCACTTTTCTAGTATTTAGGACTGAGGAGACGAGCAGGGATTGGTTTGTTCATAAGGTAGTTAGGGAGTAGGTTGCCGTTGAAGAATAAGTAGCAGGTCTTGACTTCGTCATGTCCTCGTAATCAGTAGATCTTGGTGCGTTACAGTCGCACCATGGGATATTGCCCCATGGTAGCACTAGATTAGTTCTCACTGTATACTTCTTCATACATCAATAACAATATACAATCGATTAACATAAAAAAAAAAGACATAAGTTAAAATTTCAATTAGCATAATCCTATCTAATCCTATTATAGGATTATCCTAGTATTTTATTATTTTCAACTGCTTAAAATTAAAATGTGATGTAAATCTATATATTGATTTAAATGATGAGTTCCAAATAATTGTTGGGATACTGATCCATAGCTTTTATAATTAGTTGAAAATAGAATTTTTATTTATCAATATATATCAATCGTACCTTCTAGAAAATCATAAAAGTTTCTCATAATAATGACATTTGATTAAATTATTTTTTCAAAAAAATTTTATTAAATCATTGCCATATTACTCTCTCTGTCCCTTTTTTATTGACGTTTAAAGTATCTACACATATATTAAGAAATGCATTTAATAGGTATAAATTTGACAACTTTACATTAGGTTAAGACTAAACTACTCCTTATTTTCTAGAAAAATAATAGAGACAATTAAAGAATTTAGTATTATGAGGATAAGGCAAAATGGGAAATAGATCATTTAATACTCATCAAATATTCTAAAGCGAGAAAATATTTTTGGGACAATTCTAAATGGTTAAAGCGTCAATAAAAAAAGAACAGAGGGAGTATTAATAAAAAAATTATTCAAAACTGCATGCTGCCGGAATATTTTGTTTTTATGTTAATGCTGCCTACTAATTAAAACAACAAATATTGGGTGACGCCTCGTTATCCACTAGTATAAAATATAAAAAAAACAAATATTAGCACAAACAAAAACAGGAAAGAATGACGATTTGTTGCCTAGGAAGTACCTATTGAAGGACAAAAAAAAGAAAAAGAGAAAGCTTGGATTTTTATTGAAAATGAAGACAATAGAGCAACTAATTCTTTTAAAAAATTAAACTAGAGAAAGAGTAAAAATTATTGGTATTTAATGCTTACTATATTAAAATTTTATTATACTTTGGAAAGATTGTTATATGAGGTAATTATTATATCAACTATTTTTGTTTCATGTGTAAACTTATAAATTGAATATAACACTCCCATTTTTTTGGGTTTTCTCTCGTTTTTTCGAGTCTCTCTCCCTTCTAGGGTTTCCTCCTTTTTTTAGGGTTTTCCTCCCTAGGCTTGCCTAGGGTTTTGCTTTTTTGTCTTGTTTTCTGGTGGTCGGTTTTCCTCTGTGATTCATTGTTGGTCTGGTGTTGTTGGGGTTGGGTTGGTTCGAGTGTGTTGTGGAAGCAGCATGGCCTCAGAGATGGGGGCGGCGGGTGTTCAGGGAAAGGGGCGCTTTCCTTCGTTACCACCTGTCCCGACGGGAGTTGAGTCAGAATTGGTTGTTGTCGAAGAGGAAGAGGTGGTTGATGATGATCTGTCGGCCACTTTGTGTTTGGTGGCGAAGATTTGGACGGAGAGGCCTTTTAATGCACGCGCGTTCATGAATACCATGAAGCAAGTTTGGCGTCCAGTTCATGGTGTGGAGGTTTCTTAGTTGGAGCGCAACTTATTTGTGTTTCAGTTTTTCCATTGGCATGACAAACAGAGGGTTCTAGACCAGGAGCCTTGGAACTTTGATAATCAGATTGTGCTTCTAAGAGAATTGACTGGAAACGAGCAACCTTCTTCGCTCCAGTTGTTCTCGGTTCCTTTGTGGGCTCGAGTCTATGATATCCCTTTTAATAGTAGATCGGAGAAACTGGTGGCGGCTTTGGCTGGTAAGATTGGTGAGTTTAGGGGGTTGGAGCCGAATTGTAATATAAAGAGAGGCAAGTATGTGAGGTTTCGTATTCTGTTTGATGTTCGTAATCCTCTTGCCCGAGGGTCTCTCATGGCGGGTAGGGACGAAAACCCTATTTGGGTGTTCTTCAAATACGAATGCCTTCCTCTCTTCTGTTTCTATTGTGGGTGCATCGGGCACGTGGATAAGGACTATGCTGTAGGGGATGAAGAGGAACATGATCTGACTGATACCCCATATGGAGACTGGTTACGTGCCTCCCCTAAAAAACTCACGGGGCCTCGTTTTGCGAGTGAGGATGTTTCTGAAACTGTTGCCCGTAAACTGGTTTTTAAACCTGCGGGTTCCTCTGATTCATTGCGTGCTCACGGGGGTGATCATTCACCTAGCCGTTCGGCCAATTCCCAGATTAGAGGAGAAGAGGCAGCTGCGGGGGAGGAGATTGTTAGTGATGATAGTAGGCCGGCGAGACGGGGTAACCTTTTCAAAGAAGCTCGTGGAAAAGATACTTTGGAGGAGGTTGTGACTGGCTTTGGCTCTATTGGACTGTCTCCCCAGTGTAAGTCCACCAGTCTAGGGACGACTCCTAATGGGGCTGCTACTTCAGAATTGGGACCCATCCAGTCCTCACCAGTGCAGTCAATTAGTCGTCAGCAGCCGCATTCCAATTCTGCCTCGGGTCTTTTGGGTCATACCCGCAATATCGTGGGGATAGATGTCTCTTCGGTTGTTACTCGGGCGCCGGTGTAGGCGGGTGGTCCTCCTCCTTCGGTAAGTCATGTTTCCACCACCATTTCTCCTGCAGTTGATATGGTTGAAGGGGGTTCTAGTGGTGCTAAGTCTGTAAGGGAGGCTCCGAGTGAGGTGGATGTTTCCCAGGTGGGGTTGACGTTTCAGTCTGTGCCCCTGCCTGTGGGCAGTTTTTCAGTGGGAAGTGCGACTAGCCCACTTTTTGGACTTTCAGGTCGGAGCTGGAAGCGCCGGGCACGTAGTGGAGAAGTCAGAGATGGGGAACCAGGTCCCCCAAAGGCGCTTAAGCGCCGAGGAGATGCTGTTGGACAGGAGGTTATGGAGGTGCAAGGTGATAGTGGGAAGAGGAGGAAGGAGATGGTTGTAGATGAGACTGATCCAACTTTATTAACGGTGGAGGTTGCTGAGCAACCTGAAACGCCCCGACCGTATTTACCGTACATAGTAAACACGTGCCGGAACTGTAACGACCCAACCAAACAAGCCCAGCATACAGTGTAAACAATAGAGAACTGGCTTAACAGCCCAAAATATAAACATCTGAAATCTGGCTCTTCGGCCCAACATCAAAACATATCACCCGAACCCGGGATCATCAATAATAACTCAACCGACCTAATGGCCCAACAATAGCAACAAACAGCACAGCGGAAGACTTAATAACTCACAAAGACACTGTATGCGACACATGATGCAACTATGGATCCGAGTCTTGTCCAAGGGATAACGCCGCAGCCTGTCTGGAATGCATCAAACCTGAACCACAATTAACTCAACCTACGGGATGAAGCCCGCAGGTGAGGGGTGAGTCCAAAGTGCCCACCAACCATGGATAAACAGAGATATGCAGGCAACCATAATACTTCAAAGAAGATAATACAGACAACAGTCATAAACCATACCAAAGACAATACCGTAAAAGACAGACCAAACCCAAAGACTCGTTCCAAACATACCAAAGAATTTATTATTATTCCCATTTTATCTTTCTGGGCCCCGTCACGGATAAGCTAGGGTCGTACCAGGTTATCAAACTATTCCTGGTGCCAGATCAAAAAGAACCCGGGATCAACAACCCAATATCAAATCTCAGGGATCAACATCCCAATAACAATCTCAGGGATCAACATCCCAATCACAATCTCAGGGATCAACATCCCAATCACAATCTCAGGGATCAACACCACAATCAAACCGGCATGAACATGCCCATCACAAGCAACCCAGATCATGGCCACCACAAAACAGCCTCAAACCATCCGGTCGTACCTCTACTTACCACGTGACAATTAAGTCATATCCATTCTAAAACCAAATCACAGGAGTCGACATCCCAAACCCAAAACCAAAGGACACGACTCACTTATTAACTTTACCAATTTTAATATCCGGGCCCTGTCACTGGACAAGCTAGGGTCGTACCTGGTTATTAACTAATTCCGGATGTCAGGCCAAACGTAACCCGGGATCAATATCCCAATAACATAACCAATCCGGGATCAACATCCCATAACAAGGAACCGGCCATGACACCAGAGAACTAGCCTCTAACCATCTAGTCGTACCACTACTTTCCATAAGACAATTAAATCCTCATCATTTCCAATTTCCATTTTCCACTTTCTTTTTCCCCAGTTATCCAATTTATCCACAGTTAATAGACCAATCCTTTGTTAACAACTAATATCAACAACCATGCAATATCCATGGAAACCAATAACAATCAACTCATCAGATCAATCAAGCAATCACAGGCAATTTCGGTTGGTCAACCACAATACAATCTAATAACAACAACAACAATAACCATAGAAGCCAATTAACCAACACAATTCCATATCATCGAATATCCAACAATAATAACATATAAAATCACAATTTTTAGTATTCAATTTCTCAAGTTATTCAACTTTCCATTATCACAACTTAATCCACAGACTAAACCATCAACATTTCATAACACTAATTATTCACAATTAACCGTTCAACATTAATCTCAGCACAGATTCCACAAACCAATAACACAATTTATCAATCTACAACAACAACATCATAGCAGTCAAACAGCCAACCATAATCATCTCAGCAATTTAATCAAACAACAAAACACACACAGTATTACAAGCACATATCAAAGGTTATCCATCCTCACCTTAGCCGATTACTCAACTCTGAAAACAATGACCGGTCCGAAGCCGGCTCCTCGGGAAACTGCCCGATATCAAACCTATACAACAAACAATATATACTCACATAAGATGCACATAAGAGTATGTTATGATGCCAATACTGCGAAATAACCCATCCCGGTTCATTTCCTTTATTATCATCTTTTACCGAAAATATTATACCGTACGTATATTCGAATATAATTTCGGTACCATACTTTAATTAAAACTCTTTTCAAAATATTTTCATAAATTAATTATACTTTTCCCAAAATAATTTTCATAAGGATTACTTACCATAATATAATTTCCTTTGAAAATAATTATGCATGTACTTATCCACAGTATGTCAAAGGTATTTACCGTACATTAATTTCAAAAGATATATTTCATTTCATGATTACTTTAATTCCTCGAAAATAATAATATGCCAAAATATTTTTAACTATGTACTATGTATATACTTTCAGGAATTATTCTCCAAAGATAATAGAATTATTATGTATATATATACATATATATATATATTTTTAGAAACATATCCGTAATTTACAGATCAAAATTAATTACCACATAATAATTTTTAAATGATATACATCATATCACAATTTCTTAAAAATAATATTTCAGGATAATTATTTATTTCCAGAAAAGTATATAACCCATAATATATATTTGTTTCCAGATTATAAAATGCAATAATAATTATATACATATTATTTAAATTTCGGATTGGGCCAGGTATAATGTTAAGCCTAACAGAAATCCAACCCACTAGATACCCAAGTCCACTAAAGTCCAGGTCTACAAGACCAGGCCAAGGCAATAGACCCAATCACGGGCCCATGCCAAGGCTCGGCCCAGCGCCCCTGCAACCTGTGGCTCGACCCGGATGCAGGCGGGTTGGCTCACCTCAGGACCCGAATGGCTTCCCGGGTTCACGGCGACGTCGACACGCGAAGCAGGAGGAAGGCGAGCGATAGGGGAGACGTCTGCGGCTGATGACGGCGCGACTGCAGGCGCAGTGAAGGGCGGCGAGGTCTGGCGTGACGGAGGAGGCCGGCGAGCAAAAGAGGAGAGGACAGCCCGTCGGGTTTCCAGCCAAGCACGGCGCGTCGAGCGGCGACGGCTGCGTCTGGTTGGTGACGGCACGGGGAGCGCGATGGTGAGGGTGGTGTCGGTCATGGTGGAGGTGGTGGTGGTGAGGTGATGGTGGCCGGCGGCGGTGGCTCCCTCCCCTTAACTTTTTTTTATTTTCTCTCTTCTTTTTTTTTTCTTCCGATTTTCATTTCATTTTTTTTCCTTGATTTTCTTCTTCTCCTGATTTTCCTCTTCTCTCTTTTTTTTCCTCTTTTTTTTTCCCCTCTCACTCTTTCTCTTTTTTTTCTTCCTTTCTTCTTTCCCTCTTCACCCCTTTCTTCCTGCTTTCTTTTTAAAGAAAAAGAACACTGTGGGCGGCTGATGACACATGAAAATGGTGACTTGCCTTAATAATGCAGCTTGTCTGCATTATGGGGCGAGTCCGATCCGGACCAGAAAATAACTGATACCCCCTTAGTTATTTTTCTGGTGTGTTTTTTTTGGATTCCGGGACCCGAAAAAATACCAACTTTAGTCCGTAAAATCCACGAAAAAATCCCGAGCGCGGGAAAAACCTCGGTTACGAAAAACGATGCCCAATTTACCTTGAATTGATTACCCAAGATTAATTCATTCGCTAAATCGCGGTGAAAAGACTTTTACAGTCCCGGTAAAAATCCAAATTTTTACCCGGGCTGTTACAGTCTACTCACCTTAAAAAGAATTTCGTCCTCGAAATTCCGTCTTATCCGTGGGTCCTACCATGATATGCTTCTTGTATACTCTTCTAGGTGTCCAAACTCAACGCGAGAAACCGCTTATACCCTTAAGCGACATCTCATCCGCTTATAAAAACCAAACCTCATAACTGAGACACTCACTCTCAGCCATGGACTCTCCACTAAGATCAAGAACTACGTCAGACTCCGAGGATAACAGCTACATCGGTGGTACTGCTTCCCCGACAAGCTCCGATGAAGAACCTCCCAAGAAGCGGTTCAAGACGAACATCGTCGGTCTGAAAGAACACATGGTCATCTCCCCAAGGCGGCGAAATAAGCGTGCTGGCAAAGAAGCTGATGATCGAAAGGGCAAAGCAACGGCTGAAAGCAGCACTCCACAGCAGACACTGACGCAGCTAAACGTCTCACTGGGGAAGGTCAGCTCGGCGGTGATGCAGATAGAACAGGCGTGTGCGGAACTCTTCCCTCACGTGAAAAACATCTAAAAACTTGTAAAAGATCTTGAGAAGCAAGTAACTCCTTAGAGTACTTCTTCTTCGTTGTAAAACCGTTATGAGATAAATAAAATAAGTTTTCTTTTTAAATCAAAAACTCTTATGTTACGAAATCTCTTGTTAAGATATGAAGAATCATGTTTAAGTGAAAAGCAAAATATTTAAAGCAAAACAAAACCATCAAGAAGGAAAATAAAATCAAACATAAAGATGTTAAAAACAGAACCAACAAAAAGAAGTAAAACCAACATAAAGAAATTAAAAACAAAACAAAACTCGTTTAACAAAACCAGATCATAAAGAAGTTAAAACAAAACATGTTTTCATGTTCGGCGCTCTAGATCGGTCGTAAACATCCTCGATCCCGAGAAACGTAACACGTACAACTAACGGTGACGTCGGTTCCCCTCGTGAAAAAGACATCCGTTAACTCGCAAGGCGATGATCACGAGCACATCCTGTGTCCCTCGAAAGAAATGACATCCGCTTGTCCACAAATTCCGCATGAGCCAAAAACATCTGTCAAGTCTCGTATCCCTCCATGATGTCCGAACAGGTGTAACCTTGTCGCACATGCACTCTACTCGAGGTACGGTTCCATCAGTCTAGCCACAACGGTCACGAATGCATGTGATAAAAGATGCAGGAAAAAGTCATAAAAAGAATAAAGCAAGGTAGCCAAGGCGATAGAAAATAGTGAGATGGAAAAGAGCTGAAAACACTTGCGTTTGTAGCCCGAAAAACATATAAAGTGATGAAGCAAAATTTCAAACCATGGCAAAATTTTCAAAAAGCAAAATTCAATCAACGATGAAATTTTCAAAAAGTAAAACCTCGAAGATCGAAAATAGTTTGGAGTTTTGTGAAAAGAATCTACTTTTCCTATCCCCGAAAAATATTTTATTTTTATTTCATCTTTCTTTTTCTTTTTTTTCTTTTTTTCTTTTCCTTCTTTTCTTTTTTTTTTTGTACTTTTTTGTATTTTTTCTTCCTTTTTTTTTCATTTCCATCTCTCTTTCTTTTTCTTCCCTTTTTTTTTACTGTTTCTTTTTTTTTTTTTCTTTCTTTTTCTTTTTTTTTTCCCTTTTTTTTTTTTTTTTTTTTTTTTTTTTTTTTTTTTTTTTTTTTTTTTTTTTTTTTTTTTTTTTTTTTTTTTTTTTTTTTTTCATTTCCATTTTTCTTTCTTTTTCTTCCCTTTTTTTTTACTGTTTCTTTTTTTTTTTCTCTTTCCTTTTCCTTTCTTTTACCCTTTTTTTTTCCTTCTGTTCTTTTCTATTTCCTTCTTCTTTTTTTCTTTTCTTTTTTTTTTCGGGAACAGGTGGGGTCTATACTTTGAAAAACTGGTAAGCATTTTTCTATAAAAGGCAAAACAACAGAAAGCAAAAAGCCACAAAGCATCCGAAAGACAACAAAACGCTCAGGCAAAGAAAACACAACGCTCAGAAAAACAAAATACCAACGCGTCCAAATCACGATGCTTGCTCCATCATCCGTCTTCTTCGTCGAAGGTGCCAACCTAGGCAGAAGAAACCGGCTGGCCTACAGCATGATCAATGAACGTCTAGAGGAACTACCGAACAAGCTCAGCAGGATGCCCCGTCTGGTCTTCGTCGACGAACTCTACTCCTCCAGATTCTTCGTCACTCCCATGGAAGAGACGTTCTTCCTAGAGGACCAAGGCACTCTGAGGACCTCCTTCTACGGCTCGACCAATTCTGTCATGTTTTTCATCTCTGAAAGACTTCAGGAATTCAACATAGAGCCCACTTGCCATTTTCTGGACCAAGATACCTACTACCAGCTCTCGATGACTGCCCAAAGTATGCCCAGAGTCACTCGGTTACCCCCGACTTGGCTAAAGACCCGACTACTGGTGTGGAACTGTAGAGGAATCGCTAGGCGTTCCCAGGAGTTCTCGCGTACCCTGAGGGACCTGAAGAACCAATACAAACCCAACATGGTTCTTCTCATAGAGACCCAATGGAAGCCCGAAGACGATCACGGTGTCATCTCACTTCGGTTCCCTGCAGCAAATCGGTTCGAGCATCCTGGCCAGAACAACGCAGGCGGCATGTGGTTCTCGTGGAACGACAGCATCAGGGTCAACATCAACAATGACCCCAATAGCTTCAGGGTCAACGTTGTTCCAAGGAGATGACTGTCTTTTTTTATAATATTATCAATGTAATAATAATATTAGCAATATTAATAATATTTATGTTTTCGCTTATTTATGGCATCAATTACCTCTTATGTGTTTGTTCTGCAACAGCTGGCGTCCCTTGACTGGATCCATAATGCACTAACTAAATGATATAAAATAATAAACAAATGGAGTGAAGTATGCAAACAAGAACATCAAACACACAAGGACTACCCAACAAGACCTAACGCCCGCTCCGCTACCAAAATGAAACGCCCCGACCCGTATTTACCGTACATAGTAAACACGTGCCGGAACTATAACGACCCAACCAAACAAGCCCAACATACAGTGTAAATAACAGAGAACTGGTTCAACAGCCCAAAATATAAACATCTGAAATCTGGCCCTTCGGCCCAACATCAAAACATATCACCCGAACCCGGGATCATCAATAATAACTCAACCGACCTAATGGCCCAACAATAGCAACAAACAGCACAGCGGAAGACTTAATAACTCACAAAGACACTGTATACGACACATGATGCAACTATGGATCCGAGTCCTGTCCAAGGGATAACGCCGCAGCCTGTCTGGAATGCATCAAACCTGAACCACAATTAACTCAACCTACGGATGAAGCCCGCAGGTGAGGGGTGAGTCCGAAGTGCCCACCAACCATGGATAAACAGAGATATGCAGGCAACCATAATACTTCAAAGAAGATAATACAGACAACAGTCACAAACCATACCAAAGACAATACCGTAAAAGACAGACCAAACCCAAAGACTCGTCCCAAACCTACCAAAGAATTTATTATTATTCCCATTTTATCTTTCTGGGCCCCGTCACGGATAAGCTAGGGTCGTACCAGGTTATCAAACTATTCCTGGTGCCAGATCAAAAAGAACCCGGGATCAACATCCCAATATCAAATCTCAGGGATCAACATCCCAATAACAATCTCAGGGATCAACATCCCAATCACAATCTCAGGGATCAACATCCCAATAACAATCTCAGGGATCAACATCCTAATAACAATCTCGGGGATCAACATCCCAATCACAATCTCAGGGATCAACATCCCAATCACAATCTCAGGGATCAACATCCCAATCAAACCGGCATGAACATGCCCATCACAAGTAACCCAGATCATGGCCACCACAAAACAGCCTCAAACCATCTCGTCGTACCTCTACTTACCACGTGACAATTAAGTCATATCCATTCCAAAACCAAATCACAGGAGTCGACATCCTAAACCCAAAACCAAAAGACACGACTCACTTATTAACTTTACCAATTTTAATATCCGGGCCCTGTCACTGGACAAGCTAGGGTCGTACCTGGTTATTAACTAATTCCGGATGCCAGGCCAAACGTAACCCGGGATCAATATCCCAATAACATAACCAATCCGGGATCAACATCCCATAACAAGGAACCGGCCATGACACCAGAGAACTAGCCTCTAACCATCTAGTCGTACCACTACTTTTCATATGACAATTAAATCCTCATCATTTCCAATTTTCTTTTTCCATTTTCTTTTTCTCCAATTATCCAATTTATCCACAGTTAATAGACCAATCCTTTGTTAACAACTAATATCAACAACCATGCAATATCCATGGAAACCGATAACAATCAACTCAACAGATCATTCAAGCAATCACAGGCAATTTCGATTGGTCAACCACAATACAATCTAATAACAACAACAACAATAACCATAGAAGCCAATTAACCAACACAATTCCATATCATCGAATATCCAACAATAATAACATATAACATCACAATTTTTAGTATTCAATTTCTCAAGTTATTCAACTTTCCATTATCACAACTTAATCCACAGACTAAACCATCAATATTTCATAACACTAATTATTCACAATTAACCATTCAACATTAATCTCAGCACAGATTCCACAAACCAATAACACAATTTATCAATCAACAGCAACAACATCATAGCAGTCAAACAGCCAACCATAATCATCTCAGCAATTTAATCAAACAACAAAACACACACAGTATTACAGGCACATATCAAAGGTTATCCATCCTCACCTTAGCCGATTACTCAACTCTGAAAACAATGACCGGTCCGAAGCCGGCTCCTCGGGAAACTGCCCGATATCAAACCTATACAACAAACAATATATACTCACATAAGATGCACATAAGAGTATGCTATGATGCCAATACTGCGAAATAACCCATCCCGGTTCATTTCCTTTATTATCATCTTTTACCGAAAATATTATACCGTACGTATATCCGAATATAATTTCGGTACCATACTTTAATTAAAACTCTTTTCAAAATATTTTCATAAATTAATTATACTTTTCCCAATTATTCTCCAAAGATAATAGAATTATTATGTATATATATACATATATATATTTTTAGAAACATATCCGTAATTTACATATCAAAATTAATTACCACATAATAATTTTTAATTGATAAACATCATATCACAATTTCTTAAAAATATTATTTCAGGACAATTATTTATTTCCAGAAAAGTATATAACCCATAATATATTTTTTTCCAGATTATAAAATGCAATAATAATTATATATATATTATTTAAATTTCGGATTGGGCCAGGTATAATGTTAAGCCCAACAGAATTCCAACCCACTAGATACCCAAGTCCACTAAAGTCCAGGTCTTCAAGACCAGGCCAAGGCAATAGACCCAATCACGAGCCCATGCCAAGGCTCGGCCCAGCGCCCCTGTAGCCCGTGGCTCGACCCGGATGCAGGCAGGTTGGCTCACCTCAGGACCCGAATGGCTTCCCGGGTTCACGGCGACGTCGACAAGCGAAGCAGGAGGAAGGCGAGCGACAGGGGAGACGTCTGCGGCTGACGACGGCGCGACTGCAGGCGCGGTGAAGGGCCGCGAGGTGCTGGCGTGACGGAGGAGGGCGGCGAGCAAAAGAGGAGAGGACAGCCCGTCGGGTTTCCAGCCAAGCGCGGCGCGTCGAGCGGCGAAATTGAGCGGCGACGGCTGCGTCTGGTTGGCGACGGCACGGGGAGCGCGATGGTGAGGGTGGTGCCGGTCGTGGTGGAGGTGGTGGTAGTGAGGTGATGGTGGCCGGTGGCGGTGGCGGTGGCTCCCTTCCCTTAACTTTTTTTTTATTTTCTCTCTTCTTTTTTTTTTCTTCTGATTTTCATTTCTTTTTTTTTTCCTTGACTTTCTCCTTCTCCTGATTTTCCTCTTCTCTCTTTTTTTTTTTTTTTTTCCCTCCCACTCTTTCTCTTTTTTTTCTTCCTTTCTTCCTTCCCTCTTCACCCCTTTCTTCCTACTTTCTTTTTAAAGAAAAAGAACACTGTGGGCGGCTGATGACACAGGAAAATGGTGACTTGCCTCAATAATGCCGCTTGTCTGCATTATGGGGCGAGTCCGATCCGTACCAGAAAATACCTGATACCCCCTTAGTTATTTTTTCGGTGTGTTTTTTTTAGGATTCTGGAACCCGAAAAAATACCAACTTTGGTCCGTAAAATCTACGGAAAAATCCCGAGCGCGGGAAAAACCTCGGTTACGAAAAACGACGCCCAATTTACCTTGAATTAATTGCCCAAGATAAATCCATTCGATAAATCGCGGTAAAAAGACTTTTACAGTCCCGGTAAAAATCCAAATTTTTACCCGGGCTGTTACACAACCCCACCGATCATCATGAGTCTCCTATGTTAGAACTGTCATGGATTGGGGGATCCACGGGTGGTTTCCTCTCTTTGCAAGCTTCTCATGCTTGAAAATCCCCTTCTAGTTTTTCTCTCAGAAACTAGACTAAAAAAATTCGAGATGGAGCGTATTTTCAGAAGATTGGGGTGGGTTGGTTTGCTTGTTGTGGACTGTGCGGGTGATGGTCGTCATCGCAGTGGTGGTTTGGCCTTGATTTGGAGGGAGGAAGTTGACATTTCTCTTCGATCTTTTAGCCTCCATCATATTGATGTGGAGGTCAAGTGGGAGGGTGTTGGGGACCAGTGGAGGTTTACGGGGCTATATGGATGGCCAGAAACAGGAGAGAAGTGGCGCACTTGGGAGCTCTGGCACACTATAGCAGGAGACTGTGGGTTACCTTGGGTCTGTGGGGGGGACATTAATGAGATTCTTCATCTGTGGGAGAAGAGAGGGGGAAATCCACGAAATTTCTCGGCCATGCAAGCATTTCATGATACTTTGATGGATCTGGACTTACATGATTTGGGGTTCTCTGGTTGCGAGTTTACTTGGGCTAATGATCATGAGGATGGTTCACATATTGAAGAGCATATTGACAGATTAGTGGCTTCAATACAGTGGTCGAATCTATTTCCTAATCCGTTGGTTAAGCACTTACCTCGCCAGGGATCCGATCATGCTCCTTTAAAGCTAGTTATGGATACAAACTGTCCCAATCAGCGGAGGGGTCCACGAATTTTTAGATTTGAAGAAGTATGGCTTTTCCATGAGGGGTGCTCTCAGACAGTTAATCTTGCCTGGTCTCATTCCGGGTCGGATGGTTCCCTCCTCTCAGTTCAGGAGAAAATTTCGAAGTGTGGTTCTATGTTAACTAGCTGGAGTAAGGCGAAATTTATGCACATCACTTCGACTATTAAGAAGAAAAGAGAGCTGTTGGCCGAGATACATTGTAAGGTTCAAACCTCTAAGATTGTGGCCCAGTCGAAATCTCTTGGTAAGTAAATTGAGTCACTTATCCATCAAGAAGAGATCCTTTGGAGACAACGGTCGAGAGTTGCTTGGTTGAGAGATGGGGATAAAAATACCAAGTATTTTTTCCATAAAGCTGATCAGAGACGGAGGAATAATGGGATCAAAGGCATTACATGACAGGATGGGCGGTGGGTTACAAATGGCAGAGAGATTGCTGCCACTTTTAATGATTTTTATTCGACACTATTCTCTTCGAGTGATTCTCTTGATATGGGTCCAGTTCTAGGGGTTGTTGATAACCGACTATCCAATGATATGATTTCTCAAATGGACACACCGTTTACGAGGGATGAGGTCTATACGGCTTTATTTCAGATGCATCCCTCGAAAGCTTCTGGTCCTGATGGGATGCCCCCTTTATTTTTTCAGAAGTTCTGGCCTATTCTTGGTGATGAGATTTGTGCCATGGTTCTTGATGTCCTGAATAAGGGAGCTGACCCTTCACCTCTCAATCATACTTTTGTTACTCTAATTCCCAAGGTGAAACACCCCCTGTATTGCAGTCAGTTTTGACCTATTAGCTTATGTAATGTGGTGTTTAAAATCATCACTAAAACTATCGCTAATAGATTGAAGCTATTCCTTCCTGAGCTCATTGGGGAGGAACAAAGTGCTTTTGTGCCCGGCCGGTTAATCACGGATAATACTCTTCTAGCCTTTGAAGCTTTTCATTATATGAAGAAGGTGAGTAGTGGAAAGAAGGGGTGGATGGGTTTAAAGCTAGATATGAGTAAGGCTTATGATCGGGTGGAATGGGATTTTTTAGGGGCTATAATGCTCAAAATGGGTTTCAGTTCATCATGGGTGAGTCTAGTTATGCGGTGTGTGCGATCGGTTACATACTTTCTTTTGATCAATCGGTCACCACAGGCTAAAATCATCCCTTCTAGAGGTATTAGACAAGGGGATCCTCTTTCACCTTATCTCTTTCTCTTGTGTGCTGAGGGTTTGGGTGCTCTTATTAAGGCGGCAGTTACCTCTCGTAGTCTCCATGGAGTTCGGGTTTGCAGCACTGCTCCTATGATTTCTCATCTCTTCTTTGCTGATGATAGTGTTCTCTTTGCCCAAGCTTCTGTTAAGGAAGCTAGAACTGTACTGGATATCCTTCACAAATATGAGAAGGCGTCAGGTCAACAGATCAATCTAGATAAGTCGAAGGTTATCTTTAGCTGAACTGTACATGATCAGTTAAAAATTCAGATCCAAGGGGATCTAGGTGTAAAGGCAATTGATACCTTTGACAAGTATCTAGGCTTACCAGCCATGATTGGTCGTTCCAAGAAGATTATCTTCTCTTTTGTTCAGGATAGGCTAGTTAAGAAAATGGGACAGTGGAAGGAGAAATTTCTTTCAGATGCAGGACGGGAGCTCATTGTGAAATCAGTGGCACAAGCTATTCCTAATTATGTTATGAGTTGCTTTCGGCTGCCTGATTCTATCTGTAATGAAATGGAAGTCCTGATTCGAAAGTTTTGGTGGGGTCACAGGGATGGGAAGAGGAAGATACATTGGTTATCTTGGGAGAAATTATGTAAGAGAAAGGCGGCTGGAGGGCTTGGATTTCGGTCTTTAGAAGCTTTCGATCTCGCTTTTCTTGCTAAGCAAGGGTGGCACCTAATGACCGATGAGTCTTGTCTTCTCTCTCGGGTCCTGAAAGCCCGATATTTCCCTCGTACTGATTTTCTACATGCTACGGCTGGGTTTAATCCTAGTTATACCTGGAGGAGTATCCTAAAAAGTCAATTTATTCTAGGGAAAGGGACTCGGTGGTGTGTAGGGGATGGCTCCCGCATCCATATCTGGAGGGATATTTGGTTGCCAAGAGAAGAGAATTTTGTTGTCTCATCACCGGTGGCAAGCTTGGAGGAGGATGCTCGGGTCAATGAACTTATGGATGGGTCCAACTCTGAGTGGAACTATTCCCTGGTTAATTCCATATTCTCCACGGAGGAGGCTAACCTAATCACCAGTATTCCCCTTAGTTTTCGAGCTCCAACTGATACATGCTTCTGGCACTATACTTCGTCGGGCACCTATACTATTAAATTAGGGTATTCATTAGCTCTTTCTGCTTTGCAACCTCACAGTGCTTCACAGGATTCCAATGTCGTCACTTATTCCTCCCAATGGTGGCGGTATATCTGGTCACTGAATCTACCACCGAAGCTCCGATCCTTTAGTTGGAGGCTTTGTCATGACATTCTACCTGTTCGGCCGAACCTGGTTAGACATTTTGTACCTATTGATTCTGCCTGCCCTCGCTATTCCGACCAGTTGGAGTCACAATGGCACCTTTTCTGCAAGTGTCCCTGGGCTCGTGATGTGTGGAGCTCTAGCCCGGTCCCGGTCTCTGTCTGCGATCTTGTTTGTGTTGATATGGCTGATTGGCTGCAAACCATTTATAGTACTCATGGATATGATGTCTTACTACAAATTATCATTGTGTGTTGGTCTATATGGAGAGATCGGAATACTCTCATCTTTCAGCAAAAATCTATGCCAAAGGAGGAGGTAGTTCGCTTTGCTCTTACTCTGTTATCTAGCTACCAGGAGGCCAATGTCAAATTGGACTCGCCTCCGAGTCTTCCTCGAGCTCGCTTCTGGTCTCCCCCAATCCCTCTATGGGTGAAGGTGAATACTGATGTGGCGTTGGTGGGTTCTGGTGGTATTGATATTGGGGCCATTGTACAAGAATGCTCTGGACAGGTGCTGGCCATCGGCACCAAGTTCTGTCCGGGGTTGGATGAGGCTACGGTGGGTGAAGCGTATGCAGCTCGCTTTGGCTTAGCTCATGCTCGTGAAATGCTCATTCCCCATGTCATGTTGGAGATGGATTGCCAGCCTATCGTTCACTCCTTGCAAGCGAACTCTCGGCTTTCAACTCCCCTTGGGTTGCTTCTGGACGATATTCGCTTTCTTGCTTCCTCTTTTATCTCTTTTTCTGCTCTTTATATTCCTAGAACATGCAATAAGGCAGCCCATTTTATCTGCCATCTTGCTTTGAACACTAGACAGGAACAGTTTTGGTTTGAGAACTTCCCGCCGGAGGTCCTCGCTATCGCTTCATCTGATGTTACGATTCGTAACTCCAATTAATGAATGAAATATGTTTTCCCTCAAAAAAAAACTTATAAATTGAAATTTTTGAAACTTTAACCTAAATTAATAAATATTTATTATTTTATAATTATTTTTAAAAATAAAAAAATTGTACTACTTCCATCGCCGTGCTCAAAAACTAGTACAAAATAATAAAAAAAAAGCAAACAAATATTGACACAAACAAAAATTAAAAAAGAGGGAGTACAATAATGTACACAGGATAATTGCACCGCGAGTCCTATAACATTTCCCCAAAATTCATTTGAGTCCTAAAAGTGAAAAACGACTCATTCGAGTCCTATAACGTTTTAACATGACGCCATTCGAGTCCCCGTCCAAATTTCCGTCAAATTTTTGTTGACATGGCCGTTAAGTATATACATGGAAATAATAAAAATTAAAGGAAATAACTAAAAAATCTGAAATTCAAAATTAAAAATTAATGAATAACAATTAGTCAAAATAATAGTTAATGACCATTAATGATAACTAATGACAATCAATGGCAATTAATCAATAAAATTTGCACTATTCCTCTCAGCAAACCCTTCTCCTCTCTAAAATAAAACTCCACCACCGCCATCTCACCTAGCCCACCACCACTCTTCCTCCTCCTCCCAGATCCTCCCCCTCGACTCACCCAGCCCCAATTCAATTCATGAAATATTCCTGCCCACTCCTCACTGCATCCATTTAATTCAATTACAACAACAACCAATCAATAACAAATGACGTATCAATTTTCAAGTTGAAGAAAACAAAAGAAGTGTGATGC